>OU830592.1:74538631-74716131 GCA_917563855.2 Limnephilus lunatus
CTCGGGAGTGGGAGATGATTTATTATGCATGGTTATGGAAGGATTAGAGTTGCTTTTACAATGCCTCAGTCTAACTACCAATTTCGAAAATATACCTACTACGTTTTTACGATAGATCTAACTCTTAATAATAGCAACTAGCTGCCTGTGACCCAATAACGTTTATATTTATTATGGCTGTTAGTTTTTCGTACAGAATTTAATATCGGTAAGTATATTATAATAACAGCCTTTAGTATACCAAGAAATTAAATGCCATTTGGCGCAGAAGTGTTTTAGGTATTGCACGAAGATGAATGTTGGTATCTGAGTTTGCGAAGTAGTAGGCATTTCTTTTATACGACATATTAATTAATTATAGAATAAAGTAAATAGGTTAATAATTTTATGATAATTTAAAGTATTTTTCCTTGTTTACTGTCCATTTTTATTAGATTTATTATAAGGAAACCCGATAGACATTACGCGGACAAATACCTATAAATAATGAGGAAGGTCTTGACGTTATTAAAGGGAAACAATATTAACCCTCAAATAATCGAATTTAAGTTTATATTTAAGAAACTAGCTGACTCGGAGAACTTCAGAATCCAAAACTGTTGTGTTAACTCATAAGCTGAATTAATTTTTTTTTATTAAGTTCAAAATTACACAATGAAGCTATTTATCGATACACTACTGACAGTGTTTGGTTTTTGTCAGTATCAGAGATGGCGCTGTGTACGGATTTATATTTTTGATGATTTTCTTACTTTTACACTTACTCACGGGAATTGCGTTTCATTTTCTTTAAACGTGTGAGGGAGATTTTTTATAATTATTGTATTTTTCCTTTGGAGGGGGGCAGACATACGTTCACCGTTTGTCTCGTTTTCGACTCTTGTCATTTAGGGTATAAGAAAGAGGGGCAGCATTATTTGTTTAAGGACAAAAGAAAAAACAATCAGCGCAATAACATTTGACGTTTTTGAATTTTGAGAATTCACTCACGTTTCAATATTATCTTTATTACAAAATTGCTATAGATCCTTCAAAAAATAAGTTTGCTTCACAATTTTTTTTTTCGTGAATTTTTCCAATGAATCCCACAAATCAAATATCATAACAATCGGTCCAGCTGTTCTTGAGTTATAAATGGTGTAACTAACCCGACTTTTTTTATATAAAGATTAAAATGTGATCTACTACTGCTACTACTCTAGTACTACTTATTATACACGATAATAATTTTATAGTTAACATTACCTACATCATACTTAGTCATTTATCAGATAACCAACACTTCTGACATAGGTCACTCCAATAGGTTCGCTACGTTGGCGACTTAGCAAGGTTGCCGGGGTTCAGGATTCAGGGTGAGGTTTTTCTACGTCTTGGAGGCGAGTGCGTCTGCCCATCTACTGCGTGGCGGGCCGGATCGGGAAATACCTGTTAAGGGATGGTTGCAGGATTTAAATCCGATTCTGTTGCTGTCGTATCGGGAGTTCCTCAAGGCAGCTTGTTGGGACCATTATTATTCAACATATATATCAATAATGTCGGTAACTGTTTCTTAAACTCGCAAACCATCCTGTATGACGATGACATGAAAATCTACTCACTCATAAAGTCAATAGAGAACTGTCTGAAGCTGCAAGATGATTCGCAATGTTTCAGCAGCTATTGTAATGCCCATTGTCTGGAAATAAATATATGTAAGTGCTTCGTTGTGCGCTTTACTAGGAATAAAAACGTATTTATCCATGAACACTCAATCAATCTTGTACCGTTATCTATCAAATTCGAAAGTAAGGACCTTGGGGTCATACTTGATAGTAAACTGAATTTTAATAAACATATCGACCACATAGTCACTAATGCATCTTCTATGCTTGGTTTCATAATACGCTCATGTAAACAATTCAAAGACCTTACTACTTTCAAAACACTATATTTCTCATATGTTTGTAGTATTCTTGAATACGCATCTCAAGTATGGAACCCAAGCTATGCAGTACACAAAAATAGAATTGAAAGTGTTCAAAATAGATTTTTGAGGTATCTCAATTTCCGCTCTTTTCGATCTCATGTTAGTAATGAAGACTCTGCCAAATTCTTCAAAATACAGACGCTAACTTGTCGAAGAAATGTAGCAGATTCGGTAATGTTATTTAAAATTATACATAACTTAATCGATAGTCCTGATATTCTTCAACGCCTATCATTCCACGTTCCTAATCGCAACAGTAGACAGTCGCTTACTTTTTTTTTAGTATGTTTATTCAGTTTTAATTTTACAATATTTTATTTTACAAATCTTACGAAACTGATCAATCAGTTTGATTGTAAGAAATCTCTCATTTTTTTCTAATTATTTAATACAGTATACTTTTCAGTTTTACATAGTAAATATGTACTAAATATAATACTTAATATTAAAATACTAATTACTACGACAAAATAATTATTATAATGTTTTAATGTTTATGAATTGCGTTGTAGTAAAAATATTTTACACAGTACAAACATACGGTGAGAAAAAAAATAGAAAGGAACTATATTATTTGATTTCATGTTCTTCGGAGGTAGAAAGATTTAACTTTTGTTTTGATTTTTGAATAAGATGTCTCATTTTTTATATTTTTAGGTAATGCGTTAAATATTTCCGGAATTTTATGACTTTTTGTTCTATCTCCATATACATTTTGAGATTTATTGACAATAAACATTTGTGCTTCCCTATGCCTAGTAGGGTAGTTGTGGTTTACAGGTTTTTTAAATTCTGTATTCCAGAATTCATCTAGCGTAATTGGTAATCTACCTTACTGTGTATAGAGAGGACATTACATAAGGAGAACATTTTTTTATAATCACCTTCACATAACTGGACCTTTTTTTTGCCTGATATCAATTTTAGGAAACGGATTTGTAATTGTTCTATTTTATTTAAGTATGTTTTGTACCTTAATCCGTAACTATTTACTCCGTATCCTATAATTGATTCTGCTAATGCGTTGTTTATACAGTAGATATAATATGTTTTTATTAAATAAATTTTTAGGTGGTAAAATTTTCCTAATATGGATCTTAATCTATTACATACATTTTCAATATGATTTGACCAGTTAAAGTTGACATCTATTGTAAGACCAAGGTATGTATATTGGTACACTTTTCTATATTCGGGCAATTACACTGTTGGAATTGGTTTTTTGTGTGCAAACAATCATATGAATGACTTTTTATTTGTAATTCCTTTTCCTGACAATTTGCATATGGTGAGTGTATAAGCATATATTTTTTTTTTGCGTTAATAATAATGCCATTGTCGTGGGACCATTTAATTATGTTATTTAGGTCTGTTTGTAAAATTTCCTCAATTTTTAGTGGATCTTTGTCAGCACATATAATGCAAGTATCGTCTGCAAAAATGTAGCATTTACAACGTTTTATTACGTTTGGTAGTCTGTTTACTTGCATTATATAACATGTAGGCCCCGATATCGACCCTGTTGCAACTCCGGTATTTGTTAACATTTCATCACTAAAAATTCCGTCAATTTTAACTTTATTTTTTCTATTTAATAGATAATTTTTAATAAATTTTTTTAGAGGACCTCTAATACCACATTCCTCCATTGCCCTTAATAATTTTTCGTGGTCCAATGTGTCAAAGGCCTTTTTAAAGCCTATAAAAATTATACCAACATAATATTTCTCATTTAAATGACAATTTATATGGTCAGTGAATTTAGATAGTAATTGGGTAGTACTTTTTTCTTTTTGAAACCCGTATTGTATGGGATTTATGATTTTTTAATTTTTTTCTATAAAAAGTTGTATTTGGTTAAAGATAGCTCTCTCAATAATTTTATCAATACATGAGATAATCGCTTTTGGTCGATAGTTTGTGAAATCTTTGTGGTTTCCTGATTTATATATAGGTCTGATAATGGATGTTTTAAGTTCGTCAGGCATAATACTTTTACTTACACAGAGGTTAATTAATTTAGTCAATATTGGGATTATATTATCAGCAATTAACTTCAGGTCTTTAATTCTTATTTGATCATTGCTTTCTGATTTTTTAACATCCATTTCATTAATTATTTTTTTAACATCTTTTTGTGATACAGGTCTAAATTTCATTGACATACTAGTAGGAGTTGTATACGTGTTACGATCTAGGAATTTTGTAGTACAGTTATGTCTTATGTCTTTTATTTCATTTACGAATGTTGTAGCAAATTTATCGCATAAAAATTTTGTGTCTCCTTGACTTGCCATATGTTGAAGGATTATTTTATATAGATTTTGTTTAGGTTTTCCTATTAGGTTATTTATTTCGTCCCAGAGTTTCCTCGGGTTGCCGTTTGAACTATTTACTACGTTTTTGTGAAATATGTTTTTAGTAAAATTAATATGTTTATTTGTTTTGTTTCTATATCGCGTGTATTCTAAACGAAATACAGGGTTATTAGGGCTATTCTTGCATTTTCGGTAAAAATTATCTCTTTTTTTTTAATCATATTCCTAATTTCTTCAGTAACCCATTGATTGTTGTGCCTATGATTATTTTTAAATGATTTTCCTTTTTTCGAGGACCTATAAATATTATCAAAAATATTTTATAAATTATAGTACAGTTCTGAGGGACATTCAGTTTGTAATAATTAACCCCATTTTACTAGTTTTAATTTAGAATATACCAATTTATTATCAATAATTTCCCTTTTTTTATTTAAATCCTTTGTAAGTACCTCTTTCCCTATCGCAACTCCTGTTATATAATCGTCCGATATTTTGTTAGTCACAATACATTAAAATACAGTGTTATTACGGTTACGAATTGCAATATGGTCGATACAGGAATAAACATTTTTACCGTTTAAAATTTCATCCCTGGTCACATTTAATATCACATTTTCTAAGCCATTTTCAATGAGAAGATTTTGGTATTCTGTAATTACACTATTTTTGGTATCCAATAAATTCAAGTTAATGTCACCACAGTACAAGTAATTTGAATCAGATGAGGTTAATTGTAATATTTGTTTTAGTTCCTTCAAGTATATATTCTTGTTGTTGGTCGGCGGGCGATACACTGCAAGTATATTTATGACATCTTGATGAACGGTGGTTATTTCTCCAGATATTGTCTCGCAGCTTTTAAAAGAAATGTTTGTTTTCTTAAAAGTATGATGGTTTTTTAAGTACATGATTAATCCCCCTCCTCTTCTATTCTCTCTAGTATTTGCAATCGAAATGAAGTTTGGTATATTGAACATAGTTATTATTTCGTTTTTAATATTTATTTCCGTTAGAAAAATTACATCTATAAACTGCAGAATGTCATTTATTTGTGCAATAAATGAATTAAAATTCTTTTTCAGGGATCTTATATTTAAGTGAATAGCCACAAACCTCATGTTGATGTTTTTATCGTTTATCCAGTTATCCAAATCATAGCACTTTGTAAATTTGTGAGTTTGCAATTGCGTAGAGTCTTCCATGACGTGGATTTAGTAACTGATAAAGTAAGTGCTTCGAGTCAAAAGGTGTTTTAATTTTTTTTAAATATTTAAATGTATCTGTTGATATCATTCTCATTTCTTATATGGATTATTTTCCCATCACCTTCACTTCTTATTAATATTTTGGAATTTTGTACCCAAATGTATTTAAATTTTGTTTTCATTTTTTGTTTTGTAATGTATAGGAGATCTTTTTTTTCTTTTGTTAGATTTTCATTTATGTATATTCGGTCGTTGTTTCCGTTCTTGTAAATGTCGTGGTTCATTAATATGTTTTTTCTTTTTTGTAGCCATTCATCTCGATGAGATTGACGAGTGAATTTCACAATAACATTTGCCGGTTTGGAGTCCTTTCTATTTGGAAGTCTCCAAACCTTTTCAATATTTTCGCCATTCGTATTTAGTTTATCTGCAATTGTTTTTATAGTTGTTTCGATATTTTCGTCTTTCATCATTTCTATACCAAACAGTTCAATGTTGTAGTTTTTTTCTTTATGTTCAATTTCTTGGATCCTGTATTCTAATGCTCTATTACATTTTTCAAGGTATGTGTTTTTGTTTATAACTTCGTTGAGTTTATTTTCGTTTTCTTTTAGTTTTTTTCCCAATTCTAGGTGTAGCGATATCAGTTCGTCATATTTGTTGTATAGAAACTCAGTTGACTGTGTGAGAGTCTCCATATCTTTTTTCATGACGTACATTATTCTTATTTTATTATTTATTTCATTAAGAATTTGTTTCATTTCTGGGATATTTTCTGGGTTCGGGCCTTGTGACCCGCTGCCTCCGGCCGTTGCGTTATCGGTGTTCGCATTAACTGTTCGCTGTACTTCACAGTTTGTACAAATAAATGCATTACCCACGGCCACGTTAATGGCGGGGTTTGTACATAGTTTGTGGAAGGTTCCATTACAGTCGATGCATTTGACCACTGTCTTTAGCAACATATTTTTTACATTTTTTACACTGCACCATTTTAAAGTAGTTTGAGCGTTTTTCGTTAACTTTTAAATCACTTTTACAATTTATTTATCGCACATTGATTTACACTATTCGTGTTCGCTGAGAGACGCGATGAACTTCCTCTTTGCAAGACTTTAATCTTCCTCTTTGCAAGACTAACTCCAAACATAACTCATTTATCTACAGATCCACACATTCATTCAACTTAAATTATTACCACATTGACATTTTTAACTCGACGTTACATGACATAAAACAAAATCTCACTAAGCAAAATGACTCAAACTAGGAAGTTCAATCTACCCCTCCCCCTATACATTCGCGTCCTTAGCCTTTTAATCCTTATCCTATATTTCTCCTCCTCTCCTCACATAATGTAACTAAAAATGAACTAATTAAGTAAACACCTTTATAATGTCACACATTTATTACGGTGCTCCAGATTTTATGTCCGGGTTGAATCTTTCCCAAATGAAAGACTAAACCTTTCCACACACTTTTCCACAAATGAATATCTAATAAATTAACGCAATGTTAGTGCACTATATAAGAATAAAACAATACAAGAACAATACGTCAATCCACCAGAAACATAATGGGAAAATATTTCACCGACTCCAGATATTTTCATATCAGAGGGTTCGGCTCTGATGAAATCCTAACTGGTCCGATAAATCCTACTGATCCCTCAATATAAATATTTAAAAAATCTTTCGTAATCCTACATGTATTTAAAATGACCGACTTTTGCATTTTTATGTACAAATTTTTTGACAAATCTAATACGCCTAAATTTTGAATGAGAGAGCTAGGTATAATGCCAGTAGCCGAAATAACAAATGGTAATATTTTTATAGTCTGAGAATGCCAAATTCTTTTAATTTCATTTCCTAAGTCTGTATATTTTCTTATCTTTTCAGTAACAGTTTTCTGAATATTACAATAATTTGGAATAGCGACATCAATGATATAAGTTATTTTCTTAATTTTGTCATGTAAAACTATATCGGGTCTATTATGACTAATTTACTATTATTTTGTGTGGAAAGTTTATAATTGGCATAATTAACCGTTTTATAATTGTATTATTATGTAATTTATGATTTGCTGTCAATTTTCCCAAATATAATTGAAATAAAAAATAAATTAAAAAGGGATACCTAACCTAGGCCTTTCCAGCCAGAATCTCTCGACCCATCTCCTTGCATCGCAGTGGGAGGGATATATACATACATTCCTCACTACTGGACATATTGACCACCAGATTCCTACCCACACCTCGTACGTTTCTCTCCCCAGTCCCATAACTTTCCATGAAAAGATTCTCCACACAGCATTCGCAAAGATGACATAGGCTCTGAGGGAAAATTTATTTTCCTATCGGCCCACTGCGTAGAGCTAATGTAAAAAAAAAGATCGCGAGACTTCCAGTTTTTCAACTTAAATACAACTATTTTCATCACAAAGACAAAAATAAAACATCATGAAGTGAATAGGTACATTTCAAGGCATATACAATAGTAATAACAACGTAGGTACCTATACACCAGAGAGCAAACAAAAATTTTGCACAAACATGTAATAATAAATCTATCATTTCATATTCACACATTTTACATTCAAATTCTGGTATTTTGCTTGCTTTCACGTTGTTATTCAAACAAACGATGATTTATTGTTTTTTCCAGCTTCAGTGGTAAAACTTCTACAGTTTTTAGCTGAGAGATGCCGCTGGCATTCTTCCAATAGGTGTTGTTGAGTTTTGATGAACAGGTCGTAAGTTAGGATACAAGCCGACAGATACATTACGATTCTTCTTCGAAGGCGTCTGATGTCTATAGATGTGGTATCTAGTGTAATCCCTTGATGGTGTTAATAGGTGTTTATATCGGTAACCTACCTAGGCAAAGAGTGCAACTTAAGAATAAATGGACACATTGACCCCCCAGATGCCTACCAACACTTCGCACCTTGTCAAAAAATTATTGCACACCTTCACCATATATATCACCGAAGCCAGAGTTAAGTTAGCCTCTTAGAAACTGGGCGTACTGTGGGTCCGCAGATACTTTAATAATTCACAATTGCTAATTGCGTCCCACAGTTGAATTTGACAGTCACCTCTGGTTTGGAGCCCAAAATACGTAAAAAAACCGTAGACTCTGTGCAGAAACGGGCGGTCCGATTGAAAGATTCTCCTAATTTAACAAACGCATTGCATGCTCCGAGGAACTAGCGTCATTGATCCCGTCAGCACCGGTGCATAGTAGGAAAACACGCCAAACACGCGCTCAAACATGTATACGGTTGATATTAGTCACATGAGAACAGGTCGTTTCTACGACACGTTCTTGAGTTCAACGGGTCGGCTGTGGAACGATTTGCTGGCCCCTGTGTTTCCTCCCCCCTCTCTTCAAGAACCATTTTCACTCCTTCCTCTCCTCAAAAAGACCATCCAGACAGCATCTCCAAAGATAACATAAGCCCTGAGCGAAATTATTTTATATTTATTAAATTAAACTTCAGCAATTTACCAATAATTATATTCCACAAATATAACAACAAAACTTAATTTAACGGTTAATTTTGAAATAAATCAACATTTTTACTTCAAACAAACCCAAAGGAAAATATTTTGACAGCCGAAAGTCGACTAAAAACAGTTGCATGAAATGAAATTATTATTAATCTAGTTCATGCTGATAGATATGCACCAACCTGTATCGATCTTAAAACATAACAAAAACACATTCTCCATCAATCTACAAAAATTGTGTCTATTTATCATAATCAATACGGACGCTCTTATTGATAAATGAATGTAAATACATCAAAGTGAAAGTTAAAACAAACAATAATAAATTTACGATCAATCCAGCTTTAAATACAAATAACTATCAATATCAATGTAACCGTAAAATAACTTATCGTTTGAACTTTTCATTAGTTGATTTTGGGGTATTTTACCAAGCGCTACCTCCTTCTTTAGCCAACTTTTCAGACAAAGTTACAGTGTCCATCATCAGAGCAGATATGTCATGGCAGGGCTGATGATGGGCACTGTAACGTTGTCCAAAACGTTGGCTAGAGAAGGAGGCAGCGCAACACGGCATAACACCCCCAAAACAACTAATGAAAATACTTTTGGCCGTGAAAATCTAAAATCATACCTATCGTATGAACATCATGTTTTTTTGCATAAGCCCCACACAAAAGGCATTGAGAAAACAATTTCTCTCAGGGTCCATAATATCATCTTTGAGGAATATGTGCAGACGGTATTTTTATTCTGGGTACTGTTCAACCGAACAGACTTGTAAACTGTAAACTGCCTGACAAAAAAAAAGTAGAAATCTGTTCCCCGTGGAACTCATGAAGAACAGATGACTACCTATGATGGCATTGATTTGACATCTGTTAGTTGCAAGGACAATAAAGCTGTCACTTTTCTATCCTCATATGTCGGAGCGGAATCTCTCAGGTAGAAAGGTTTGACAAAACAAATAAGACTAGGATAAAAATTTCTTGTCCACACATAATTTTTATTTTTTTTTTATTATTTATTGAGTTAGTTTATACTACATGAATTTAAACTAATAAGCACAATGCAACATTTCATTTGATAAATTTAAATATTTTTACAGTAAGCATAACATTTCTTTTTAAATAGGTTCATTATTTCTTCAATACTTTCAGGCATTTCATCATACATCTTTAGTCCTCTATACATTAGGCAGTTCTGTGATTTTGATTTCTTCGTTTGTGGCAATCGAACTCTGTTTATATTTCTTGTGTGGTAATTATGTACGTCTCTATTAAAAACAATTTCATCCTTAAAGTATTTTGGCATTTGGTTTTTCATAATTTTATGCACAAAAATTAACACATTAAATAGTAGCCTTTTTTTATTGGAATCCGATTTAGCTCCTCTCTCATTTGATTAATCCTTGCGTATTTGCCTTTTCCCAGTATACATCTTATAGCTCTGTTCTGTATAACTTTAGTTTCTATCTAGTTTGTTTAAATTTCCTTCATTGGCCAAATATTACATCGTAGAGCAGTAATCCAAATGTGGAGCAACAATAGTTTTATTATTGAGCTCCGTAGTGTTTCTATTTAATTTATGTCTTAGTCTTCTAAGAAAATTTATTTACCTTTTTTTATTCCTTTTTGAGCACATATTCAAAATTTGCTGTGAAAGTCAGTTTTGAATCGAGTATTACACCCAGGTATTTGATTTAATTTACTTTTCCATTTTTTTCACCATTAATTGTCAAATTTAACCCTGTGTTCCGCTTTTTATTGCCTATTTCCTTATATTTTGTTTTTTTTTACGTTCAGTTTCAATTAGTTTAATTTCAGCCATTTTGATATATTTTGTAGGTCTTCGTTTATTTTGTTAATTGCATCTATGTAATCTTTATACCAAATATAGATTAGTATCGTCTGCAAATAGTCCAATTTTGCAATGTTTAATAGTTTTAATAATATCATTTATGTAAATTATAAATATAATTGGACCTAATACCGACCCTTGCGGAACAATAAAAGAATATAATGCCCATATGAGCGGAGTAGACCTCATGGACAGCTTCATTGGGAAGTATCATATTACAACGAGAAGTCGAAAGTGGTACCTGCCTATTTTTTACCACCTAATGGACATGACGGTAATAAATTCTTGGCTTATTTATAAAGACTTGAAAGCGACTGAAGCCAATTCATCGATTTTGAATTTGTTTCAATATAGACTGGAACTAGCAGAGGTACCAAGCAAAGTTGGTACTGTTTCTGAACTCTGTAAAAATGGAGGAAGACCTGGCACCAGTGACAGTGTTGAGATAAAAATCCAAGCCAAGAAAAGGCGAGGACCAGTTCAGCATATTCCACCTAAGGACATAAGGACAGACAATGTTGGTCACTGGCCTGATAATTGTGTTCGAGGCAGGTGCAAAATACCTGGGTGCAAGAGATACACACAAACAAGGTGTGAAAAATGTGGAGTAGCCCTTTGCCTTACTAAAGCCAACAATTGTTTCAGAAGTTTTCATAACTAAATTGTTAATATTAATTTCTAGTAAAAGCATGGTGTTGTAAATCTGCAATAATTGTTTTTTTTAAATAAAATACCATTAAAACATTACAATTTTTTTTTCTTTATTTTTCCTTGCAAATGCATGTACATGCCTACCAAATATTTTTTTTTTCTAGAAAAAATAAACAAATCATGCATTTAAGGTTTAAAGGATAGAGAGGAGGTTCTGGGAAAGAAAAATTTTTGAGAAGTTGGTAGGAATCTAGGGTCAATGGAACAAGAGTGACAGACGTATAAATCTATCCATCACACTGCGGTGCAAGGCGACGGGTCTAAAGTGTTTGTATGGAGAGGTCAAAAGGGTATCTCTCATCCAGTCTCTCCTGATCCGGACTACCACGCAGTAGGTGGGCAGACCCATCCGCCGTCAAGTTTTAGGCAAACTTTACCCCTTGAAAGAGGGCACCCCTGCTAAATCACCAAACATAGCGAACCACTTGGGGTTACCTACCGGAGAGGTGTTGGTTTTCTTATAAATGGTTCCCACGACGACGGTACGCACACACATCTCCCAAATTGAAAACATTGTTCAAGCACCAACGTGTAAATTAAAACAAACAACAAAACCTGCATTCACCATCGTTGCCGACCATTGGACAACCAATATCTCTTCCAGAGGTAACCTCAAGTTGTTCGCTACGTTATGTGAATTAGTGGAATGCCCGGGTTTATTTGGGTGAGGTTTTTCCTACATAATGGGCCTAATCGGGAGAGACTGGTTGAGCCTTTTTTCCAGGCGGACCCCATCCATTGGGAGCGATGGATTCATACGTCACTCCTGGATACACTGACCCAGATTCTTGCCCGCCCTACACACATTTTTCTTTCCCAGAAATCCTCTCCTTCCCTTACTTAAAAATACTATTACAGCATACCAAAAGAAGACATAATATTGATTTCGTGAAAGAGATATTAAAAAAATATAAAGTAAACTAACAAACTGTCTAATTGAACATTAATATTGTACAACTTAAATAAAAACCAAATGTTTGGGTGTAATTTAATTTTGGTCAGAATCGATTTTGAAACTATGTAATTACAAAGTCGTTTCAGTTCATTTGAGCGTCACCCCAATGATAGTGGCTTTTTCGATACTTAGATTTTGATAGCGGGCGCCTTTGATTGGAGTAATACAAAAGCTCGCTTAATGGATGAATATTAATATCGTTACAAAATATCTAAAGGACCTGAACTATATTACATCGATAACAGTATATCTTAATTGAAAGTTAATTGTGGAGCCAAAATAAGTGCCCAGTCATCGGAAAGTTTCTTTACTGATAAATACGAAAGAGTTCGGAACGTGAAAATGGACCAACGAAATTAATTCGGTTAGTTAGAATGCAAATAAATTCCACTATTTTTTGGTCCCCGTACTATAAAGCACTTCAAATAAAAATTGTTATGGTTCAACCCAAATTTTTAAGGTTCGTGGATTTCAAAGTATCCGTAATATTACTATTGAACCAATTAATTATGTTGGTTTAATGAAATTATTTTATTTGATCGACTTATCCTGCGCAAGAACCATGAGCGTTTTATTTGGTATTTTAATGGGAATTAGTGACTTATTTGTAACGATAACGGTTAATGGTTCAATCTATGCACCCGAATTAACAAATCTAATAACGATTCGAGTACGAAATCGTAATGCGAGATTTCTAGAATTGTTTATTTATTCATCTAAAATAAACTATTTCATTCATTTCCCAGTCCAAAGGCAGTTCCGTTGAAATTTTCGTTCATTCCGTACAAAAATCTAAATCAGAAATTTCCAACGATTTGTTTCGCAAATATATTATACGTACGAGTAATCTGTAATTTACTTATTATAGATTTTTCACCACATACCAACTTTTTCGAGCAAGTATTTCGCTACTTTTTCTGACTTAGCAAGGTGCCCGGGTTCATAGGGTAAGGTTTGTCGAGGTCTTGACGACGGATGCGATTGGCCACCTACTGCACGGCGGGTCTAATCGGGAGAGACTGGATGAAGGAGACCTTTTGAATTCTCCAGCCGGACTATCTCGACCCCTCGCCTTGCATCACCGCAGTGCTTCATACGACCGTCTATCCTACCCACCCCTTACAACTTTTTTCCTTCCCATCACTCAACAATCATTCCCAAGTTACGAATAACTTGGCAGTGTTTGAAAACCTCCTCCTACCACCAGAGTAAGTAGGTATTGTTTGCTAATATGCCAATATTTATTTGTTTATATAATTTTATTTGTGGTTTTTGAACTTGGTTCATCGTGACTGGTGTCCTAATACACTCTTTGTATGTACACAATATATTATTTAAAAAAAAAAAAAAAATTGTATGAATCTATCAAATGATTTCAATGAATGTGGTTGGCTTTCGAAAGAAAAAAAGTCTACTTAAAAAAATACTTATTTTCATCCATGGACCACTGTAAAACGTAACGGGAAAGTGGTCTTTTATCGCTTGGAGATGCATGCTTAGATAAAACGCGTTTTAACGCAAACGGAAAAATGGTATTTTTTCACATGTATGTCCATGCTTAGAGAAAACGCGTTTAAACGCAGCGGAAAAGTGATATTTTATCGCATGTAGGTCCAAGCTTCGAGAAAACGCGTTTAAACGCAACTGGAAAGTGGTATTTTATCGCATGTCGGTCCATGCTTAGATAAAACGCGTTTAAACGAATCGGGAAAATGGTATTTTATCGCATGTCTGTCCATGCTTAGATAAAACGCGTTTAAACGAACCGGGAAAGTGGTATTTTATCGCATGTACGTCCATGCTTCGAGAAAACGCGTTTAAACGAACCGGGAAAGTGGTATTTTATCGCATATAGGTCCATGCTTAGAGAAAACGCGCAATTGAAATTATTTATCAGTGTGGATAAATTTAATTGCATATCCCCATATTATGTAAAATCCTTAAAAGCGTAAATAAACGAATAAATGAATGAATGATATTCAGAAGATTTTTTTATCGCAATTATAATGGAAATTGAAAATGTAGTGTTTACATAATACCGTTTTGTTTTGAAAGCTTTGAGAAAAATTGTTTCTTAAACAAGATTCTTAGTCTAAAATTCACGCACAAATAAATAATAAAACTTCTTTGAATATAATTGACAATTAGTATGTTTTTGGTTTTAAGAAAGGTAAATAAGGTAATTAAAGATAATTAAGAAATGAAGTAAAATGAGAAATCTATAATCAGACAGTGTCTTTTTGGAGGGAAATAATTCGCATTTTATACAGCTAAAATACAAAAGGTAAATAAAACATTAAAGAATTAATTATCTCTCCTTTTCTTTAGTTTGGTAAATAATTAAAATAAACCTAGTCTAAAACTTAAACTGAGGTGGAAAAGCGACAGAAAAATATTAATTCAATTTCAAATATGTTGAATTTGACCATTATTTTATCCTGTTATGAAAATATTTGTAGGTACGGTGAAAAATATTAAACCTGTTTAGATAATATTTAGAATTTCAAAAAACTTCCACGACAAAAATATTCTTCAATATTTTTTGGGTAAACTAACAGCAAATATCTTAAAAATAACACAATATTATATTATCTTATAACCAAAACAGTAAACAATGCCCATGATTATAAACTTTGCTCTGCCTTTCAGTTATGTTCTGTGTTGAGAGAGGGGTGAGGTGATGGAGATGAGTAAAGTGAAGGAGATCATATTAGAATAAGTTATTAAGACTGCAGTAGATAAAAATTTAGATTAAGTTTGGTGTTGTGTTTTTCGTTTTAAATTTTGTTGGTTTTGCGATCGGCGTTGATCTATATTCTTTATCATTCATAAGCGTTCCTACCCATAATACCTAGTTTAGATACAATAGTAGATACTGAGTGTTGAGGATAATTCTTAAAAACGCCAACGCAAATTGGCTATTGTTAATTCTTGAAAGTAACGGTGGGACATAACGTCGACGTTGATGATTTATTATTCTAGTGATTTATCAACTGCCAAAAACTTTTCAAAGATTTTCCGTGGGACTGTTTGGGTTTCGAGTGATAAAGTGCTCCGCACTCGATAGAGCCTTAATTTTACCACTCTGCAAATGCCTTTTGTTAAAATGATGTGTTATTATTCATGATGATTATTAGTGATTGTGGATACAATACGTACCTCCTATCTATACCTACACAATATTTTTATAATCAAAATAATACACCGTCTAAATTTTACGTCCGCTTTTGAAATTTCACACAGTATTTGACCTTTGACGGTTAAATAAAATATACACATTAGGCAATTACGATGTTTATCACATTATACCACTAAAAATACAGATTAAATGCTCGCGCGACAAGTCAGCACAGCTAAACTAAACGTGTAGGACATTGAAACTGAAAAATAATAAACAACCACCACTAGGATCCTCTTTTGGAAGTGTAGGAACGGTTGATATTGTTATTATGACATTATGTATTTTACTTGTCACCTGTAGATTCACTCGAGATTAACCGTTATCTGCATCGGCCATATCGGACAGGAAAATCCATAAAGACGTCTAGTAGGAAGGTCCATAACCAAAAGACCATACCAAATTATGCGTACTGTCGTTCACGAAGTATAAACGGTTGCAACTTTTTTTTGTTTTTTGGCTTCAATACTGCTAAAACAATGCACAATAAAATTATCATTAAACATAAGTTGACCGCGTTACGTTTTATTGGATAATATTCGTATGTAGTTAACTTCTGATATTAATTATCAATTATATCCAAAAGTTGATGCAATTTTTTTTAATAAACATCATGACATGAAACATGACGGCATTATTTCAAACGACTAATCATAATGTGATACAATTCTTATTTACGGAAGCCATTAGCTTTTTTATGTGAATACCTCACAAGAGTCTCAGCTGCTCCAATCTGGTGGTCACCGAGTGGTCTTACACCAGGGCTGTAACATTTTGAAATGATAATGCTAAGTAAGCACCCATTCATAAAGACCCTTGTTAAGCATTAATTCGAATTGATTTTTTAATTTCTATTTGAAATACTAAAATTTGAACAAAAATAATCCTGCATTCTTATGTTGACTAAAACATACTATCTGCAAGCTATTTTTTTCAAACAATTCCAAATAGAGAATCAGAGGTTGGACGTGTGATTTGCCATTCTGTTAAATTTCGTGAACTGGCGGCCTGCATTAATTTTCAAAACGAAAATATCTTAGTTCAAAACATTTGATTAGATTATCGATTTGATTTTTTTTTTAAACTACAAGCTAATTTTACTGTTTAGTTTCTTTTACGATAAGTTTATTTTAACATGAATTTAAAATATTAGAGTAACACGTTATTGAAATTAAAATTTTAGAGCAAACGTACTAGTTTTCTTTTAATTGAAAATATAATTTAATTGTTTCGTCTCAATTCTTTTATTTTCCCAATTAGAGATCTTGTAAACATAAAAGTAGTACATTAAACTTTTGTCTTACGGTGCATATTATAAGTAAATGTCTTTATTAAAGTGGTACCTTTATTAAACGTTTCAGGGCGATACTGAGAGAATCTTCCAATATTGAACGTGCCGCAAGTACCTATACAATATTTTATTTTAAAATTAATTAATTATGAAATTTCATAAATTAATCAAATAAAATTTATTTGCGCACGACGGTATTCGTTTCGGCAACATTCGGATTGCGAGTCAATAGCTTTACCCCTCCACCACGGATGCTGTCAGAAGCTGTATTACTTTACTTATTATTTAATCTTGTGGAAATGGCATTTGAAAATGGAAAAAACATTATTTCTTCATCACAATAAAGCTGCAACTCTTTGTTTCCGTCATATTCAAGATTAATGTACAAGGAATCTAGACGAAACTGATCAATCGTCATCTCGTCATCTAATTTCTTAAACTGGCATCAATTCTTAGCAAGTCCAAAGTTTTTTAAAGCGTAAATGTCATTAAAAAAAACACCAAACGTAGCAAACCACTTGAGGTGACCAATAGCAGAAGTGTTGGTTATGGCCCGCCGGAACCCATTTACGCCTCACTAAATGTTTAGTTCAATTTTTAGTTTTTGCTATGCTGTTCAAATTTTAATCCTTTCTCTTTTTTATTTTGGTAGTTTATCTTATAAGTAGACATCGGATTATATGCACTAACAAAGTGCCAAAATATGCATGCAAATATGCACTAAAAAAGGCCGAAATATGCACTAAAAACTCTTGATATGCCTAAAATATGCACAATTCAAAATCAAAAAACCATTTGTATTTTTATATATTTTAATTAAAGACGATACAAAAACAGCGAAATATTCTTAAAATTATGCACAATTTTTGTGACAATATACAATTAAGTATTTTTCCAAATTTTCGAGCAAAAATTGTTTGTCACCCAAAACGCCGAAAACGACTTCTCTACGTCAACTGACGTCATCCGACAAAATTTAAAAAAATTGTCGGCATTTCTGGAGATACCTGTTTATGCAGAGTATGCATGACCTGTGCCGTTGATGTAGGCATTAATGTTCTTTATGTCTTCATGACTCGGATTTTTAAACAAAATAGCGTCTAACTCTTCACGAATCTTTTCTGATATTCAATTGGGAAGAGCGTTGGCGAGTTCAATCATTGTTTCCAGTATAACTAGTGATTTAATTATAGGAAGGTTTTTTATTTCCAATTTCTCTATGGTATCTGGTAACTTGTGGAAATGTGTTGAGATGAGGGCGATATTCTGTATAATGGATGGGTCTTCAAACGCTAAATATGCACGATTGGGAAAAAAAGACTAAAATATGCATTAACGCCGTAATTAGAGAGTTATTTGCATTTGCATATGCAAATATGCAAATGCATATAATCCGATGTCTACTTGTAAGACAGAAAAAATCGTATCTCACTATATATTTGTGGTAAATACTTTACGGCAATCGACGGCATTAAAAAAAAAAAATTACGAAGCATAAAAAAAATTCTCACAAGGAACTAAGCTGCCTAATATTCTAATAACATGAAAAGCGACGTATTTAATAAGTCCTTCTTTCTCACTATTTATCTCTGACTGCGGACAAATACCTCAAAGGCAAATAGGTATGTTAATGAACAATGTAGCACGTCAGCCTGGCAGTGTTTCAAGACCGGCCAATATGTCCAACTCGTTGAAACAGATTGTCTTGTCTACATTCCCTACGAGGACTTTAAGGTGGCGTGATTAATACGGTATTTCCTGAGGGTGGGTTGGGGTATTCTACGCCACCGGGGACCGTTTTGCGGTGTTTTCTCCTCACTTCACTTTACTTCGAGTCACTTCATCCTCGGCTACCTTCTTGACATTAGTAATAAGACTACGAAGGATGGTGGTTACATGCTAAACAGATTAAAGTACCTCTTACTTTGAATGTATGAGAAAATAATTATCATGTGTCCTGTCGGGGATTTTCGTTGAAGAGAACTTTCTTTTGATAAACCTCATTGTTATAATATATAAGCTTATCATATCTTAGCATATCTAAAAGTATTTATGTGCATAGATTAGTTAACATGATTTAGGTATAATATTATAGTCTTGAAGAAAATGTAGAACTATTGAAATTAAGGGAGAACTTCAATTTTTATAGTTGATTTTCATGTTCTGTATAAGATTTATTCAACTTCTGTTAATATTTAGTCCATAACAAAATAATTACAGATCTTGAATAGAGCTTACGTAAAACTGTTAAATTAACATTGAAATTAGATAAACTGTTCGAATTTTATAAAACAACTAGCCCTAAACGATTTAAAAAAAGAAATAAATTAATAATAATATATTTATTTATTGAAATAAATTTACACCTTTATCTGTAAAACAGATGTTTGGTAGTAATAGTTAAATTAGATAAGTGGAAGTACAAGTTGAGGTTTTTCAAAAACCGCCTCACAAGACTAGCCTTTATTGAGGCAGTAATTTTCGCAAGTTAATTTATAATACCTATGAACATGCCTAAACTTGTATTAAAATATATTCTTTCGACAATTTGGTTGCATTCATAATCTCGAATTTGGGTAGAGCCTAAGAAATCATAATAAATTGTACAGAGATTTTTCACAAAAACGGCGCTCCAGAAATAATCAAATTATTATTTATTATTATTATTATTGAAGTTGCTTAAAACACAGGTACGTACTAGGTATCTACTTAACTAATATTTTATTTTATATTTAATTGGTTAATTTGGCATCAAAACCTGATGACCGGAAAGTAGATGCTATATCAATCTTGTGAGGTAGAATAAAATGAAATGAAAGGACTTTAACTTCTTTAAATATTTCTTCCTGTCCCCCAAAACACTTCCTAAAACAGACCGAGTAATAACTACAAACATGCGACAAACACCGAGAACGAGCTTGCAAAACAATACGTCACGTGTAACAACCTAACTTAGAATATCCATTTAATGTCCATTCTTGGTCTAGTTCCTTCATTTATCGCGGAAACCATCTTCAAGAAAAAAAATTCGAGCGTATAAATCTTCTCATTCTCGAGCCGTTCTCTCAATACTGGGGTCGCAAGGTCAATTGTCCCCATAGACATATGAATATTGATAGACCAGAACAGAAAGGTGAGGGGTAGAAACCAACTACAGCGGGACGAAGAGCGGGAAGACGGCTTTGGTGATATGTGATTCGTCAAAACTCAATCTGACAGTATATAGGCATCTCGCATTATAATATCACACTTCTGCTTTTGAATGAATATACCTTTTTCCATGGGAGCGCGAATTGTTCGCCGCGTAATGAACACATTTGCGAAGTCCAAATATGCAAATTAAGGTCGCCTATAAGGTCGAGTTCAATATTTTGTTGCTGTATTAAGTGAAGACACTTTTATAAATGTTTCATAATTTACTTACCCCAGTAAACAGGGAGGGGCACACGCCATGTATCTTGAGTGACAGTGTATGTTACAAAAATGATCATATTATGTGATCTGAATTGGCTTAAAAGAGTGTAAAATAATGCTTGACTATGAAATGTAATACGACAATTTTGTTTATTCTCTTTTTCACTTCCATTTTTACACGTTTTCAAAACACAAGCCCCTATGTTTACCGTTTTATTTCGTAAAATGCACCGATGAGTGCTCGACGCTGGCTTGCAGAAGAATGATGACGTCACATTTTTTAGATTAACGCGAAGCCATACATGATCCCAGCCGGTTCCTATGGAATGGTTCCAATGGGAGGGGGAAATAATACGCTTTTATCGCTTAGGGCAGGTCTACTAATATTCATATTTCTATGATTGTCCCCATGAAACAGTTTCTACCACTACTAGAGGTTGGCTTGACGTAAATGTGAACCTTTGAAAAACGACTGCGCAGTCTTTTCCAAAGAAAATTTAAATTTGGGCTATTGTGCCAAAACACTATCCAAACTGATTTTTTGTGAGATAATTATAATAAAAAAACAAAAAAAATTGCCTTGGTCTTCCTACTGACTTAATATAATTAAAAATAAATAAAATAATAAAATTTAATAAAAAGGGCTTTTCTTTGGGTAGAAATTTGAATGTATGCACGTGTTATGTTAACAACGTTAATCCGTGGTCGGTAAGTTGCATCAACGCAAATCAAAAAAAATAAATTACATTTCATCATGTTTATAGAGTAAACAGAGCAATTTCATTTAAGTGATTCCATGATTATCTCAAATAGTTGCCAACGTTGCCTCTAAAATAATGAATACTTTAATTTTGGTTCGTATGGTCAGATAATTTGTGAAGTAACAATTATCCGTACTAGATATTTGATTAAAAGAATATTTTTTCAGTTTCAATAAGTTTAATCAAAATTTAAGTTTTGTGTGAAATAATTAATAATAATAATAATAATAATTGGACAATTTGTAGAGCGCCGTTTTTGTGAAAAATTACACACAGGGCGCTTTACAATTCATTATGAATTCCTAGGTTCTATTTAATTATTAACGGTGCTCCAGATTTTATGTCCGGGTTAAATCTTTCCCAAATGAAAGCCTAAACCCTTCCACACACTTTTATACAAATGATTATCTAGTAAATTCACGCAATGTAAGTGCACTATTATAAGTATAATAAATACAAAACAATACGTCAATCAACCAGAAATATAATGGGAAAATATTTCACCGACTTCAGATATTTTCATATCAGAGGGTTCGGCTCTGATGAAATCCTAACTGGTCCGATAAATCCTACCTCAATATAAATATTTAAAAAATCTTTCGTAATCCTACATGTATTTAAAATGACTGACTTTTGCATTTTTATATATAAATTTTTGACAAATTTAATACGCCTAAATTTTGAATGAGAGAGCTAGGTATAATGCCAGTAGCCGAAATAAAAAATGGTAAGTAATGGTAATATTCAGAAAACTGTTTCTGAAAAAATAAGAAAATATACAGATTTAGGAAATGAAATTAAAAGAATTTGGCATTCTCAGACTATAAAAATATTACCATTTGTTATTTCGGCTACTGGCATTATACCTAGCTCTCTCGTTCAAAATTTAGGCGTATTAGATTTGTCAAAAAATTTGTACATAAAAATGCAAAAGTCGGTCATTTTAAATACATGTAGGATTACGAAAGATTTTTTAAATATTTATATTGAGGGATCAGTAGGATTTATCGGACCAGTTAGGATTTCATCAGAGCCGAACCCTCTGATATGAAAATATCTGGAGTCGGTGAAATATTTTCCCATTATGTTTCTGGTGGATTGACGTATTGTTCTTGTATTGTTTTATTCTTATATAGTGCACTTACATTGCGTTCATTTACTAGATATTCATTTGTGGAAAAGTGTGTGGAAGGGTTTAGTCTTTCATTTGGGAAAGATTCAACCCGGACATAAAATCTGGAGCACCGTAAAAAAAAAAATTATAGCGGAGATTGCCAAATTCTTTTAATCTCATTTTCTAAATCTGTATATTTTCTTATTTTTTCAGAAACACTTTTCTGAATATTACAAGAATTTGGAATAGCGACATCAATGATAAAAGTTATTTTTTTTTTAATTTTGTCATGTAAAAATATATCGGGTCTATTATGACTAATTGTTCTATCTGTTAGAATAGTTTTATCATAATAAGTTTTATGAAATTCATTTTCTAAAAATGAATTTGGTTCATATTCATAATATGGTACATTACGGCAGTCAATCAAGTTATGTTTAATTACCAAACTATGGTGAATTTTTTTAAAAACTTGATTGTGCCTAAATGTATACTCGGACGGCGCTAATACAGAACATCCCGATATAATATGTTCTATAGTTCCCGGAAAAGCCAAACATTTTCTACATAAATCATCAATTTGATTTGTATCTTTGATGATATGCTTCCTATAATTTTTAAATTAATGACTCTATCTTGAATGGCAAGCATAAAGCCTTCTATTTCTGCGCTCAACTCTCCAATACTCAACCATTTGTTTGACGAAAGTTTGTCAACATATGTTTGGTTGAGATAGTTGAAGTGTTTTGCGTGAAGAATTTTATTTGACCAGGAATCTAATAATTCCTGGTCGGTATTTATAAGAATGCTGGCATTCTCGTCGTATAAATTTATTGGCGAAATATTTCTATCTGCCTTGCAAATTATTTTGTGCATTTCTGAACTATCAGCTTTCGTATGGAAAAAAATTCTTAGCATTTCTACCTGATTATGTTTTACAGATGTTATTTTGACTATACCTCTACCTCCTAAATTTCTAGGTTAATTAATTCGTTCTATAGCCGAATTTGGATGATGGCAATTAAACTTTGTTAAGGTAGTGTTAAGATTTCAGGTACTGAAATATTAATATTTGTGATTGTCACCCTAATGGTTGTGGCAACATTTTTTGTGTTGGCGATTGCCAGGGCGATTTCGTATTGCCACGGATTTTTCTTTCTTCTCTTGTTACCATCCGTCTTGGGCGGGTCGTTTTTTGGCAAAACGTCTGCTGCCAGGTTTTCATTTCATGTGGGTTATAAAACCGCGGAGAGAGATAGCAATATTGGGCTCACCGTACATGAGCTACCCTACGGGTCTTTTTATTGTTTCAATAAAGACCGATATTCGAGAGCTGGAGTTATTATTGAAGAGTTACTCCAGCCACACTTCCTTTCGGAATCTGGTGTTACCGCGCCGGATTGCTCTGTCAGGAGAGCGGAAGTTGAGATCCTGAACATTGGTCATTCGAGCCGTATGATCATTATTTGGATTGATCCATTTGAGACGGAAGATCACTATTTGAAGTGGCCCAGTCAGGCCTCATCATCATCGGGAGTGGTCCAGTCGGCGTCCTCATCACCATCATTGGATTGATCAAGCGAGCCTCATCACGACGCTCGCATGCACAGCAAATCAGGTTGTAGCCTTCCTTTCATTGTCCTTTCAAATTCCATTTAAAAAGCTAAAAATCTGTGTAAATGCCACATTATTTCGTATTGATTATATCGAATTATATTCGGGTGTTCATAATCAGATGCTTTCAATTTAGCATAAATTTGTTGGTGATAATAATTTTTATTGTTGTATTCAGTCTGCCGAATAACTTTGCTTCTCCTACCTACACTTCTAGCCACGCGTTTGCAAGCTGCGTCTTTGCATGCCATAGAATTGTGATTGGTTTCTCTATAATCCATAGTATCCATTATCCATAGATTTTTGTTTACGTCAAACTGCCGTGTTGTCGCGTGTTGTGTATTCAGTTTTTAAATCAAGTTATTGTGTCATTTCGTTTCTAAAAAATGGAACTCGACAGTTTGATTAAACGGCGTGGGGTTTTGAAAGGTTCATTAACGAGATTCGAAACCTATTTAAGCAACGAAAAAGATATTAGACCTGGCGTATTGTCATCCAGGTTAGATGCCATCAAACCTTCTCTGATAGAATTCTCCAAAATTCAGCTGGAGATTGATTTATTGAACAAATCAGAAGATGATGACGCGAGGGATAATTTTGAAGGTACATATTTTAATGTAATTGCATTAGGACAGGAAATGTTATCAAAATTTAAGAAGATTGAAAATGTCCCAAGTACTTCAGTAAATTTACCACAAATTTCTATACCCGTTTTTTCAGGTGACAACCATAAATGGTTGACTTTTAAAAATTCGTTCATTGCCTTAATTCATGATAACAGTAAATTAAATAATGTTCAGAAATTTCATTACCTTATTAGTTATGTGTCCGGAGACGCACTTGATTTGATTAGTTCTCTAGAAATAACCGGGGATAATTATAGTGCAGCCTGGACTATGCTTATTTCTAGATACGAAAATATCCGACTTATAGCAAATAGACATTTGAATTTCTTATTTAATTTTACACCGTTAAAACGACAGAATCATCATGAATTACGAAATTTAATTGATCAAGCAAACATTCATTTGAGAGCTTTACATAATTTAAAGCTTCCAACAGAACATTGGGATACATTAATTATACATATGTTAACCTCAAAGTTAGATAATCACACACGTAGCCTTTGGGAATCAATAGAGTGCGATAAAATTTATCCTACGTTCGAGCAGTTTAGTAATTTTATTTCACAAAGGTCTCAGATCCTGGAAACTATCCAAGGTGGTATTGGTGGAATGCAACAGAAAGTAGAACCAGTTGCGACAAAACCAAAGTTTTTTAATTTTAAGGAAAGGAATTCTACAAACAAGGTTACGTTAGCGTCAAGCAACGTTAAGTGCATGCTGTGCAATGACAGTCATTTCATATATTCTTGCAAAATATTTGTTAACAAAGAACCAGCGGCACGAAGAAAGTTCGTTTCAGAAAGCAATTTATGTTATAATTGCCTAAAACCGGGGCACCCTTCAAGGTTGTGCAGGTGTAAGGAAAAATGCAGTGTTTGTGATCGAAAACATCACACTCTGTTACATATCAATACTGATAATGTACAAGCGGGTACTTCAACTGGCAAGAGTCAGTCGGAGGCACCAGTAAATTTAGCATGTCATAGCGACATGAACGGGCGAGAAATTTTACTATCTACCGTAATAGTAAAAATAGAAGACGCGTATGGTGGAACACACAAAATACGCGCACTTTTGGATTCGGGTTCAATGTCTAATTTTATTACAAAGGATACTTGTAAAAGATTAAATTTGCATTGTACAAAGTTGAACATACCTGTTTCAGGTTTGCATAATAATTTAATTCATGTAAAGGAAACAGTTGACATTAAATTTAAATCATTATGTTCTCAATACCAGGATGAAATATCTTGTTTGGTATTGGATGAGATTTCTTGCAATCTTCCGCAGACCTTGATTAACCCAAAAATGTTGAACATTCCAGACGGTATCCAGTTAGCTGATCCGCAGTTTTACCAGCCAGCTTCTATTGATATGCTGATCGGAGCAGAGATGTTCTGGCAGGTGCTTCGTACGGATCAGATACAGTTAGGAAAGGATAAACCTACATTGCATCGAACGGAGCTAGGCTGGATAATATCAGGAGCTGTACAGAGGCGTCATAATACGAGGCCAGTTAAAGTTTGTCATATTTCATTAAATTCTTTGCAGAACCAAATAGAAAGGTTTTGGAAGGTTGAAGAAACCGAAAATAGTAAGCATCACTCTCTGGAAGATAGTGAATGTGAAAGGATTTTCGAAGGCACGCATAAACGCGATGCAAACGGTAGATTTGTAGTCAACTTACCGTTTAAATTTAACCTATCTCAATTAGGAGATTCATTTAGTATTGCTAAAGGTAGATTAGTGTCAATGGGAAGGAAATTCTTAAGACAACCTAGTTTAAAGGAACAATACTCGGAATTTATTGATGAGTATCTTGCGTTAGGTCACATGACTGAATGTGAACCTCCAAAACGCGATGAAACTACTTATTATTTACCACATCACGCTGTATTTAAAGAATCTAGCACAACTACTAAAATTCGTGTTGTTTTTGACGGGTCGGCTAAACCCGCTCGAGGGATTTCTTTGAATCGCGCTCTAATGATTGGGCCCACCATTCAGAATGATATATTTTGTCACTTGGTATTTTTCAGAAAACATCAATATGCAGTCACCGCAGATATTGCAAAGATGTACCGCCAAATTAATATTAACCCGGAACACAGAAATTACCAACGTATATTATGGAGAAGGGATGCGGAGGATTGTTCGAAACACTATACGCTAAACACGGTGACATATGGTTTGGCTCCTTCGCCTTATTTAGCAATACGTTGTCTGCATCAGCTAGGTAATGACGTTTCATTTACTCATCCATTAGCTAGTAAATCCCTTAAGGAAAATTTTTATGTAGATGATTTTCTTTCTGGTAGTGATTCCATTGATACTTGTCACTTGCTTAAATCACAAATCATTAATGCGCTTGCTACAGCAGGCATGGAGATTAGAAAATGGAGGTCTAATGCGCCCTCGATTAATGATTCTAAAGAAAATTTGGAATTATTGCCAAATGAATCCAATGAAGCTAAGATTCTCGGATTAATATGGGACACCAAACTTGATGAGTTTACCTATCAGGTAGAAAGCATAGACTCAAAGTTAGAAGTAACAAAACGTCAAGTTTTATCATTAATTTCAAAAGTGTTTGACCCTTTAGGACTGGTAGGCCCAGTAATCATTGTCGGTAAGATAATTATGCAGAGATTGTGGAAGCTAAAAACATCCTGGGATGACAAGCTACCCAATGACCTTTTATTGGCCTGGCAGACTTACACGCTGAGTCTCAGTAAAGCAAATCATATTCGGGTACCAAGGAAAATTTTCTGCTTTAATAAAAAATCTTTTAGCTTACACGGTTTTTGCGATGCATCTCAAGTAGCATATGGCGCTTGTCTGTATTTAAGATCTACCGATGAACACGGCATTCACCAATCACAGTTAATATGCGCTAAATCTCGTGTAGCCCCACTAAAAAATTTATCGTTACCACGCCTTGAGTTATGTGGAGCACAATTATTAGTTAAATTAATGAAGCGGGTGACGGCAGCTCTCCAAGTAACTGTTGACACCACTTTGTGGTGTGATTCGTCAATAACGTTGGCTTGGATTGCAGGAGAATCGTACCGTTGGACTACCTTTGTTGCTAACCGCGTATCAGAAATACAACGTGAAGGTGATGGCGCTATATGGCGTCACATTTGTTCAACTGAAAACCCAGCTGACATAATTTCCAGAGGAATAACATCTCAGCAGTTGAAAACATCTTCATTATGGTGGTCAGGACCACCATGGCTCACGTCCGACGAGGATAAGTGGCCACGTTCTACATTTGATACTCCCACGGAATTGCCAGAAACGGCGAGGATAGTTTTGGTTACTAGTAGTCCTGTCGATTGGGAAATATTTAATAATTATTCTTCATTAAGGCGACTGAGGCGCGTAGTTGCTTATATGTTACGTTTCATACATAACTGTTCTAAACGAAGACCGATGCGGGTCGACGAGCTTTCTGTAATCGAACTGGAACATGCCATGCATGTATTGATTTTGAACGCTCAGCAATTCGCATTTCATGATGAAATAGCGTCTGTGAGTAATGGAGGATTTGTATCTAGGCGGAGCAAGGTAAAGGCACTAAATCCTTTTATGCAGGATGGGTTGTTGTGTGTTGGAGGTCGACTATCACAATCAGATATTACCTCGGTCTCTCAAAAACATCCAATTTTGTTACCACAAAATCATAAGTTGACTGACTTAATAATAACCCATCTGCATTATGAGAATTTACATTTAGGATGTAATGCTCTGCTCGCATTACTGCGTTTACGTTTTTGGCCAATATTTGGTAAAAACGCAGTGAAGCGAGCACTGCATAAATGTATTGTATGTTTTCGAGTCCGTCCGCGCGAGTGTCGCCAGCTCATGGGTGACCTTCCTGCTGACCGATTTCGAATCCAAAGACCATTTTATGTAACCGGCATAGATTATGCAGGTCCAATTTTAATTAAGTCTGGTTTAACCAGAAATGCTAAGAGTGTAAAATCTTACATATGTTTATTTATTTGTTTTTCAACGAAGGCAATTCACCTAGAATTAGTGACTAATTTAACTTCAATGGCATTTATGAATGCATTGAAAAGATTTATAGCTAGGAGGGGTAAACCCTCACGACTCTTTAGTGATAATGGATCTAATTTTACCGGTAGTTATAGGGAACTTACTGAACTATTTGATTTTTTGAAGGCATCCGATAAAGAAATCCATAATTTTTTAGCCCAGCAGAATATTAGCTGGAGTTTCTTGCCTCCCCGCTCACCGCATCACGGGGGACTTTGGGAAAGTGCAGTTAAAATGACCAAGTTACATTTAAAAAAGGCAATGCGGTCAACTGTTTTGACATACGAAGGCATGAATACCATACTAATACAGATTGAAGCTTGTTTAAATTCCCGTCCTCTGACTCCATTAACATCAGATCCAAATGATTTAAACGCACTCACTCCCTCACACTTCCTTATTGGCGACAACCTGTTAGCATTGCCTGAGCTTGATATCCATCATCTGCCTACAAACAGGCTTAATATTTACCAAAAGATGTCTACCGTTGTTCAATCTTTTTGGCACAGATGGAGCCGGGAATACCTAGCAGAATTGCAGAACCGAGTCAAATGGCAAAAAGGACGTCAACGCAGTTTACAGCCTGGTGACATGGTCATCATCAAAGACAACCAGCTACCTCCGCAGTACTGGAGGATGGCGCGAGTGACGGAGATCCACCCTGGCCAAGACGGACGCGTCCGCGTCGTCTCCTTGAGGACGGCCAGAGGTGTCACCAAAAGACCCGTGACACAGCTCTGTCTACTTCCCATGGAGGATCCTTCCTCCAACCTGGATTAAGAACCAATTACAACGCTAAAGGTGATGTGATGTGTGAATCAAAGTGCTGTCAGGCTCACCAGTGCCAAGTGATAAACTATTGTCTCATAAGTGGGTGCAGCGCACCAGAAGGTTCTACGTTATTAGACTTTTATTTTTTTAATGACAAGTCTGACATAGGGTTATATACTTAGTTATAAGTTTTTGTTATTATTTTGATATCCATATATTGAATTTTGTTTATTTTTGTATGTGAACTCGTTGGGTAAATTCTGAGTACCAATGTTGCAATCTCTTTCTACATTATTTTATGAAAAACGACTATTCCTTAATATCCGTTTTGGGGCGGGAATATGTTAAGATTTCAGGTACTGAAATATTAATATTTGTGATTGTCACCCTAATGGTTGTGGCAACATTTTTTGTGTTGGCGATTGCCAGGGCGATTTCGTATTGCCACGGATTTTTCTTTCTTCTCTTGTTACCATCCGTCTTGGGCGGGTCGTTTTTGGCAAAACGTCTGCTGCCAGGTTTTCACTTTCATGTGGGTTATAAAACCGCGGAGAGAGATAGCAATATTGGGCTCACCGTACATGAGCTACCCTACGGGTCTTTTTATTCTTTGAATAAAGACCGATATTCGAGAGTTGGAGTTATTATTGAAGAGTTACTCCAGCCACACTTCCTTTCGGAATCTGGTGTTACCGCGCCGGATTGCTCTGTCAGGAGAGCGGAAGTTGAGATCCTGAACAGGTAGATCTAATTAATCGGTCTAAGTAATCTAAATCTGTATTGGACCATTTAATTATGCCAAATAAGTAAGTTAATAGAGGTATTGCCCAAGTATTAATTGCCTTTACTAAATTTTTAGCAGATAGATTGAATTTTTAATCCTAGTTTTAAATTTAATCCTAATATCATTTTTAATACTAGTATGATCTAATCTATTTGATTGCGGATATCCTAAATATTCATAAACCTCATCCCCTTTCATACTTTCAATTTTGAAGTTTCTAAATATACTCTCATCTCCATCTACAATTTTACCTTTCTCTATATGGGTCGTTCTACATTTATCTAAACCAAAAGTCATTTTAATATCATATGAAAAAATTTTATCTACTTTAATCATTTTTTCTAAATTTGGTTCAGAATTCGAAAATAATTTTAAATCATTCATAAATAAAATATGTGAAATTATATTTCTCTCCCTTCTATTACCTTTAATTTTTATTCCAAACTTGCTTTTAATTAACATTTTAGATAGAGGTTTTAATGCTAAGCAAAACCAAAGAGGACTCAACGAGTCTCCTTGGAAAATCCGTCTTTTTATTAAAATGGTTTAATTTTAATTTTTAATAATTGGGTTAATTTTGTATATATTTAAAACTTTTATCAGCCACGAGTGCGGCTTACTAGCCTTTTGGTAATCAATCTATATAACAAATATGTAAATTACGCTTTTGGGTTTGAATCTGTTTTAAAATTAGATAATCATTAACTAATTGCTCTTTACTTTGTATTTTTCTTTATTTTTATTTTGATTTTAATTTTAATTTTTTTTTTTTTTAGAGACATAAAATAAGTTCCTTACAACATGTACCTACCGGTAGGTGGTTGCTTCCCGAAATGAAGATTTACTTTAGATAACAACCATATATCTTAAAAGGAGGTGGATGTGGGAGGGGGGTTAAACCGAAAAAATTACCAATCATCAGTCTCTATTCCCGAACATCTTCGACAAAGTTGCGAAGTAAGCGAAAAGCCAAATAGCATAAATTAGCTTACCAAGCACTACCACAAATAAATGGTGATGATTTATCATAATAATCAGTTACTAGCAGTTAAAATCCCGCTTTGCAGGTTTTTTCTGCTAGGCCCTGCAGGTGGCTTTTGGTTCCGCTACGCCCAGCTTAAGTGTTGGTGACCATTTTATAAATCCGATAGAAACTGGTTCTAAAACTAGACGGTTCCTCGGATCCAGTGATAGCTAGTCACCAGGAAAACGCAACCGCGACAGGCAATGACGTCATATATAATATATAGACTCGTTTTGCGTGTTAAAAGTCGCAACGCGATATTATTATTCACAACTGCCAGTCATAATAATAATCATACCATAACATCCCTCCATACCCGGAGAGGTCTATGAAGGAATGAATCTGTAGTGTATGGAATATTTATATATTGTTGTATTCAGGTAGGTTCGGGTTTTACCGAACCTAAACGGAGATTCACGAGAGTAGATCCGTTATATTAATACGCTCTCATAATAATAAACCTTCCGTGTAAAAGAACTTCTACGTGTTTCAATATTCATACGTGACTGAGTTTAAAGGGATACTGGAGAGATAAGGGCCCAGTATCCAAGGTTGATAAGGCATCAACGCACAATACAATACATTACAGAATCCAATAGTACTTACACCTGCCAGCCGACGCTTCTCACGCTAGCTGTTAACGAAAGTGGCGCCATCTTTTGGCACTGCTTTAATTCGGTCTATTACAAAAGTTGATTTGTAAAAAACTCCACGTATGAAAACGGTTTTGCGTGAAGCGCGGCCTCAGAGTTCTATCCGTAGTCGGATTAATAAATTTCAACCGTACCGACGCGACGCGACGCCAGGCTATTAATACTATCAGATGTATTCTAAAAGGCGGCTGGCGTTAGTTTATCAATGTAAAAATCCATAAAAATTATCTTAATTAGACGACTCATTTTGTAAACTAATGATTTTATTTTCTACTATTTAAAAATGTACCTACAAAATTTCTCCTAAAAATACGAACAAATATATTTAATCGTGAACATCTTAAAATATTGTTAAAATTCCTTCCCTTTTCAAATTATTTTTCTCATTTGCTACTAGTACGGATGATAAGAATGAATGCTTGAAAATAAAACGATTTGCACTCGAAATTGACAGACACCATCGCGCCGCTAGTGATTTATAGCGGTTTTGCTCTATTTGGTGTCTGGGGGGCAAACAGACTGTCTCCCCAACCCTTCCCTTTTCATGGCAACCAAAGACAAAAGCGCTTCATGTTCTCTCATCAAACTTGGATCTAACTGATTGAATCTGTCGCTAAAATTAAGCTTTTCACTACAATGACGTGTTTTACGAACGACGGGTTAGTGAAGTTGAAAGCAGTTAGACTAATCTACACGTAAATTTCTTGAATTATATAATTCTAGCTGACCCGGCGAACTTTGTACCGCCTCAGAATCAATAACTGTTGTGTTAACTTTTTTTTTACACAATGAAGCAATTATCGATTCGCAACTGTCCGTGTTTTGTTTTTGTCAGTTTCAGAGATGGCGTTGTGTAAGGATTAATATTTTTAGTGATTGATTTTATTACTTTTCCACTTACTTATAGGAATTGCGTTTCATTTTCTTTATACATGTGAGGGAGATTTATTATAATTATCGTATTTTTCTTTTGGAGGGGTGCAGACATACGTTCACCGTTTGTCTCATTTTCGACTATTGACATTTTTTTGTGTTAGATAGAGGGGCAGCATTATATGTTTAAAAATAAAAGCAAAACAATCAGCGCATTGACATTTGACGTTTTTGAATTTTTGGAATTCACTCATTATTCAATATTATGTTCATCACAATGTTGCTGCAGCTCTTTCAAAAGATGAGAATTCGTTCCATACAAAATGAATGAGGAAAAGAATTTTCTTCATAACTTTTTTTTCGTGAATTTTTCCGATGTTTCACATAATAGCTATTCTTCTATTTGGTAAAACACTTGCATACTGCTTTCTAACAACGTATGTTATAACAGGATGTCTAGATTCGTTAAAAATAAATAAATATAGCTTCGCTTAGCAAAAAAAAAAGTAGAGCCTTGAAGGAGTAACCGTATGTTACTTATACCAGGGCGGGTCACTGGTGGATAACCTCCAATCGCGGAGCAGCGCTATTTTATTGAGATCTATTTTTTATACATTTTAAGCCTTGTATAAAGCACGAAAAGTTTTATTTACTAAATTTTGTTAATCTTACCGAACAATAAAAATCAGTAGTTGATCAAAATTGCAAGTACGTATTTTTATACATTTTTTAATATTTTAGAGTAATAAAAATCTGTAGCATTTATTGGTCGGACCTTGGAGACAAATAAAAAATAATTTTTTGATTAATAAACAAATACACATTTTTTTCACTTGCGGCTTTGGGGTGTTATTTCTTGCCATTTATAATCATTGTTTTATTAAAAACTTACTGTTTTAGAAAATACAAACAGATTTACGACACCACCGACAGTACTCGTAACTTCAACAATATCAAGGGGTAGATAACCTAACCCTGCAGCTCACAACAACAAATTGAAAATGAATAAATTGGCCCTTCTGCTAAAAAGGTTGATGATCACTGTTTTAGACAAACGAAAAGTAAGTAAAAAAAATATTAGTATAGTGAGAAACCATAGAGAAAATGATGGAAAAATATAGTGATAAAATTCTGCCGTTGAATTTCAGATAAATAAATAAAAAAATCTAACATTCCACGTGGGGTATTACAGTGATGGGGACCTGCTCCGTACTATCTATCGGGAAAATGCCTCGCTGAAGCATTCAACGATTTTTCCGAAGCAAGGGAGCCGGATTCTTATCTTTCACACTCATATTGCACAGTTATTCATCTTTACATAGTATAAAGCAAAGTCGCTCTCGCTGGCTGTACGCATAGATCTTTTAAACTACGCAACGGATTTTCATGCGGTTTTCACCAATAGATAGAGTGATTTATGTGGAAGGTTAAGGTTTATAATTTGCTAAGATTTTCTGTAAATTGGTTGAAATATATAATATACTAGCTGGTTCCCTGCATGCGTTGTTATGCCATTTAATAAAGAAATTATTTATCCCTGCTTGTCCCTTCCCATCCGTCCCGTACCCCTTCCGCCTCCCCTTCCTCTCCCATGTCCCCATTCCCTCTCGCGTTCTCACCCCACCTCCTCCACCTTGCCTCTCCCCACTCCACTCCCCCTTCACTGGTTCCGCGAACCCCCTTCCCAAGTTCACCCCCCCCCATAGTTCCCCTTCCCTGCCCCCCGTGAACCCTCAACCCGAGTTCACCTCCCCAGATTCCCCCCCCCTCCCGTGAGCCCCCTATTCGAGTTCAACTCCCCCCATTCAGTCCCGGTAATCAGTTTTTTAAACAGCTCGCGTGCAGCTAACAATAAAGGACACAAAAAAAGAATTATCCAATTTGGTGCAGTCGTTCGGAAGTTATGCGCGTACATACATTTCGGCGATCCATTTTTATTTATGTAGATAGATAGATAGATAAAGGTGGGGGGGGGGGTGGCAAGCGGGCGGTTGTGGATTTGATATATACGCAAATTAACAGATGGCGTTTGTTATAAAGGTTGGGTAATGGCGTTGTCAGTATATGGCGTTGTATTTGGTTAGCCACAGCAATGTGTTGCCGGGTCTGATAGTTGTGTTATAATTTGTCGTGTAGTGGCTGATTCCGCCCCGTAACCTTTCTCAGTGATGATTCGACTCGAGCTTTTTGATTTGTGCATGAAAAACCGACGTAATGTGGCGGAAAGAGTTAGTATGTCAACACTTACAATCGGCCTCCCTCGGAATTTCTAGTCGAGTAAATCAGGCATCACAAAGAAATTAGTTTAATTTTTATGTTTTGCAACCGGCACAGCATGCATTAATGCCATTAACATACAAGTTTTAAGAGTGAAAGCACAACAGGTATCTTTATCCCTGTAACTGTTTGCTTGAAGAATTCTGACAAGCGATAATGTTATAATACAATTTTTTTATTAGAACTACTCTCTTTTTATGACTTTTGAAGCTTATTCCCATCAAAGTAAAATATCATTGAAGAAGAAGATAACACTAATAATCTAAACGAAAATTTGAAAGAGAACAAGGGAAAGAAAAATAAAAAGATAACTGTCGCAACTGGGACTCGAACCCAGAATCTCTCGTTTTATAGGGATGAACGCCTCTACCAATTCGGCACTGCCGCCACTTATCAAACCGTCATAATTTTTAATCTCGTATTTCTTCTTCGATGATATATAACATTGATGGGAATAACCTTCAAAAGTAATGAAAAGAGATTTGTTCTAATAAAAAATGAATATTCATTTATCTGAGACGATATCTTGGTTACAAACCAGTTCTTAGAACAATTGTTTCTAATGCAAATAGGTAGTTGCCTATAATATGGAAAAAAATAAGATAAAGTCAAAGATAATATTGTTAATTCTAAAATTTGAAGTATGAGATTGACTAATATGACGGTTTGATAAGAGGTGGCGTAGCCGAATTGACAGAGGCCTTCGTCCCGGTAAGACGAGAGGTCTTGTTCTCTTTCATATTTTCGTTTATATGTTTTATTGTTATCTTCTTCTTCAATGATACATAATACTAATATTATATGTAATCATACCTTTTGCGTTCCGACATAAATAGCTCTCTCATAATTTTAATTTACGCTCATCAAAATGATTTTTTAAAACTTTTATTATTATTTTTATTTTATATTTCATCAAAATTTAAAATAGAGTAAAATTCTTCATTTAAATATTTATCATTTGCTCACAAATAATTTCCAAGGTTGCTTCTAAAATCATGAAAACTTGAAATCTTTAATGGCATATATTTTACAATTTAAAACACAAATAAATAAAGGAGTACTTATCCGTACTACACTTTTGATATACTTTTTGGTTACAAAAACAATTTTTCAATTTGGCTAGGTATCTTAGCCTCCATTAAAAAATAAAAATTTCTTTGAAATAGGTCGCGAAGCCTTTCCCCTTCGTAACGTTGTGGAATCATTATAAATCCATACGATGAATGTATTGTTTATCTATTCCTAAAGATACGAGACAGACAGGGTATCCCCCAAGTGGGTAATTATGAACGTAAATATACTCGATGTCTACAGTTTAGGAGTCCATTGTTGAAGTGGCCTAGACTGAACATTCGCAATTTGCACTGTGTTCGGGCATACTTGTACCTACACCCAAGTACCTATTCCTCCTGTCCGTCGTACCTAATTATCCTTACCTATCCATCTTTCCATTGTCACCGGTTCAGGATTGATTTTTAACCGCGAACTCAGTGCAATTTCAACAACGGCGCGGTAGGGCGGACAAGTACTTTGTCTCGTCGCCTGCAATCGAAACCCGGATCCGCGCAAGTTAACTATCTCATCCGTGGAGTTATTTTCATTGGTGCATGAGTGTGGAAATCCAGGACATCGCCAGCAAGGTAGGATCATCTTGTATTCGGTTGACATCCTTTTGTTCCTGTCCATCCTTTTCGTTCCCATCGGGGAAAATTGGTAGAGATTAGAGACTCCGCGGAAGAGATAGCATCTTCCAATAGCTATCGAAACATTGGTCCTTCACCGGATGTAGAATTAACCTTGATTCTTTACAGATAAGTTTAATTACATGAATAGAAATTGTACTCAAATTAGTTTCATTACAAGATAGTGGGTAGCAATTAGTAATAGTGGGTACGGCTTATCAGTTCAGCTGGTAGGTAGAATTTGGGTGCAAATAGAATACTTTTATTTGTTGCAAGTTGCAAGTAGATAGCTACTATTATAATTGTTAATTTACGTATTTAATACATTCCAAAATGGATAAACTTGCAGCCAAAATTGGTTCGTTAAAATTAAAACGGCAAAGATTGTTTGGGCGAGTACAGGCCGCTTATGATCTCATTAAGGATTTAGAGAAAAAAACAAAACTTTGTCAATTTAAAGCTAGAATGGAAAAAATTGAATCCACGTACGAAGAGTTCCAAAACATACAATGCGAATTATCGGATCTGGTTTCGCTTCCGGAATTCGAATCAAAAAACGATGTTTTGGAAGTTTCACGGGTTTTTGAGGAATTATATTTCGAGGTCACGTCGGCGCGTGACATTCAATCGGATAAAGGTCACGCAAGCCATGATAATTCAAATGAGGAAATGCAACTACGCCCGATGCGTAGCTTATTAGCTCCGGAAATAAAAATTCCTATATTTAGTGGAAATATTGGAGAATGGCCACAATATTTCAATTTATTCAGGAGCCTTGTTCATGAAAGTACCATTTTGAGTGAGATTGAAAAATTCCATTATTTATTGACCTCTTTGAAGGGAACAGCTTTGTCATTGGTTAAAACCATTCCATTGATTCCAGAAAATTATGAGTTAGCATGGGAAACACTGTGGAGTCATTATTCCGAGTCTAGAGCATTATTCATACATTACGCCAACTCGATTTTAAATTGTAATTTTTCTAACAATGAAGAGATTTTAAATGTCCTTCGAGAAAATCTCTCGGGACTACGCGAATTAAACCGGGGAAAATTATTTGACGAATTCGTTTGTCATATGGTTTTACTCAAAATAGATTCAAAAACGCGTCGGTCTTTTGAATCTCTTGTTAAAAAAGATGAAATACCGGATACTGAAAAATTAATAGATTTTTTAGCAACACAACATCGAATAAATATGCTTTCAGATATAAAAGACAAAAGGATTTCTAAGAGGGTATTATTTTCAAACACGAGCGCGAACGATCACAATGTTCATAAAATTACTTGTATTAAGTGTAAGCACTCACATCACCTGACAAAATGTCAAGATTTTCTATCACTAAATGTAGACAGTAGGAGAGACTTCGTAAAAAAGGAAAAGTTATGTTTCAATTGTTTGAATCCACATTTCATTAAAAATTGTAGGTCAAAATTTCGTTGTAGAACATGCAACAAAACGCACCATAGTTTATTACATACTGACGAAAGGTCTCTTTCGCCGAACAGTCGCAGTACTGGAACGGACGACCCTGTACAGTGTAACATAGCTTACGGGCTATCAAAACGTTCGATATTACCTACCGCGCTGGCAGAATTCCTGGACTGTTCTGGACGTAAACACAGAGCGCGGATTTTAATTGATACTGGAAGTGAGGTTTCGTTTATATCTGAAAACCTATATAACATTTTGGGACTACATTCACAGAAATGGTCCGGGAAAGTACGCGGTGTAAACAATGCTGTTGTCAACAACATACAAGGTTTAGTTACCTGTAAAATATACTCTATTCAAAATCACTGCTTTGTGAAAGGGCAAGCGATAATAATATCAAATATTACTTCTAAAATTACGCCCGTAGATTTACAAGAATCATTTGAAGATTTCAAACATTTAAATTTGGCTGACCCAGATTTCCAAAAGCCAGGAGACATTGATTTTCTAGTGGGATCAGATTTGATTGCTAACATATGGAGACAAGGATATGTTTCAAGCCTTAAATGTAATTTGCTAGCAGTGAATACGATATTCGGGTATGTTATCATGGGTTTATGTCTACAAGGTTACAATTCAGCACAACCCGTTGTGACGTCAGCGTTAACTGCAGTTGAAAATAGTGACTTAAATTACGCGGTAAGGCGTTTTTGGGAAATTGAAGAGGTTTTTAACGAAATAATTCAGAATAAGGACGAGAATGAATGCGAAACCATATTTCAGTCAACAGTCAGCCGGGAAGGGTGCGGCAGGTATATCGTTGCACTACCTTTCAAGAGCAGAGATCATGTGGATATCGGAAGCACATATGATATCGCCCTTAAGAGATTTTATAATCTTGAAAAACGTTTATCATTAAATCCAACATTGGCGGAACATTACTGTAAATGTATGGAGGATTTATTGGAGCAAGGCTTCATGACAAGAGTTTCCTCATCGACTGAGATACCGAATACTTATTACATTCCACATCATGCGGTTGTTCAAAAAATAGGGAATAATATTAAAATTCGGGTGGTCTTTGACGCCTCATGTAAATCTGATAAACAAATCTCGTTAAACGATTGTTTATATTCCGGTCCAAAATTACAAAATGAAATAAGTCACATACTTTTAAAATTCCGTATATACCCGATAGTACTTCCTACGGATATACAAAAAATGTTTCTACAAATTCGATTGAGAGAAGAAGATACAAATTTTCAAAGGATTCTTTGGCGTTCTTCACCTTTACAGCCGGTAGGGCAATATACACTTGGTACTGTCACATTTGGAGTGACTTCTTCGCCCTATTTGGCCATAAGAACTTTACATCAACTAGTGAAGGACGAAGGGACTCGATTTCCAAAGGCTTCTAAGGCACTGTTGTCGGACACATACGTGGACGACATCGTAACCGGTGAATGGGAACCGGAAGGCGCCGCTCAGCTTCAGACGGAGCTGAACGAACTCCTTACAAAAGGAGGCTTTCAATTGAGAAAATGGATGAGCAATTCGCAGTCAGTTTTAAATAACATTCCAATTGAGCATCGGAGTCATACGAGTGGTAAAGTTGCCTTTGATGATAGCACATCTTTCTCGTTGAAAATTTTAGGATTAATATGGGATCCTGATAAAGATACATTTTCGTACTCGGTAGAAGAAAAAGAAAAGGTATTTACAAAACGTGCAATACTGAGCTGTGTTGCGCGTATTTTCGATCCCATCGGATTAATAACACCTGTTGTTTTTAAGGTAAAATGCCTTATACAGGAACTATGGAAAACCAAGTTAGGTTGGGATGATTCCCTCCCGGAAAACCTTGTTAATTTATGGGAAAATTTCTTAGATGAATTACCTAAGTTATGTTATTTACAAATACCTAGGCACTGCAAAACAATTAAAGGGTTAAACTGTACTTTAGTAGGATTTTCAGATGCGAGCGAATTGGGTTATGCAGCTTGCATATATTTGGTTACGAATGAAGCACAGCCTCAAGTCACATTACTTACGAGTAAATCTAAAGTTGCTCCACTGAAAACATTATCGATACCACGTCTCGAGCTTATGGGAGCTTACCTACTGTCAAAGTTGGTAAAAATGACGAAGTCATCGATAGAAACTCTCGTGAAAATTACAGATATAATATTGTTTTCCGATTCCACCATAGTTTTAACATGGATTAAGACACCACCTCATACTTTGAAAACTTTTGTCGCGAACCGCGTTATCAAAATTATTGATGAAATCGATGACGCAAAGTGGTACCACGTTGCGTCAAAAGAAAATCCAGCCGATCTTGCTTCTCGCGGTTTATGTCCATCGCAAATAATAGATAACCAATTGTGGTTTCTAGGGCCTCATTAGTTGGCTCAGCCAAGTCAGAAGTGGCCGTTGACTTTACCGGAAGAATTACAGGCTGAAGAACTACCGGAAGTAGAGTCCCACGTCTCAACAGTTCACAGGCCCCTCGACTATTATGAGAGCCTACAATTTTTCCGATTTTCTTCTTGGAACCGTCTTCGGAATGTGGTCGCTTGGTCGCTTAGGTTTATTTACAATACGCAGCAACGGACCAAGGATGCTCGTAGATCTGGAATTCTGACCGGCGCAGAAATAAATCGCGCGGTCACCCTAATAGTAAAATGCGATCAGCAGTTTCATTTTCCCGAGGAATTCAGAATGCTGAAAAATGATGGGGTCAACTCAGTGGCATTTCAAAAATTAAATGTGTTTATCGACCACGAAAACTTACTTCGCGTTGGCGGGCGGCTCCGCAACTCTCATTTAAAATAAAATGCTAAGTTCCCAATAATCTTGGCAAAAAACAGTAAGATTGCAGAACTGTTAATATCTTATTATCATAAGGCCTATCTACACGCTGGTTCACGAACACTGCAATTCCTGATTCAACAAAATTATTGGATTGTATCGGCACGTAATAAAATCAAGAAAATGGTGTCCAAATGTGTGAGATGCGCGAGATTGCGATCTTCACCGTCAAATCCCCTCATGGCCAGTCTGCCAGAGGCGCGTGTTACGCCCAAACGCGTATTCAGTCGTGTAGGAGTGGATTTGGCCGGCCCATTCGTCCTAAAGGAAGGGAAACGCAGAGGTGCTAAGACATACAAGGCTTACTTTGCGATTTTTGTTTGCATGGCAACGAAGGCGATGCATCTCGAGGTCCTCTCAGACCTCTCGTCTGAAGCCTTTATCGCTACCTTAGAAAGATTCGTCTCAAGGCAGGATAATGGGGGTGAAACCGGGCTCTGACGGGGTCGTAAGAGTAGCCTCAGTTAAAACCAGCGACGGTTTATATCTACGGCCTGTGGCAAAGCTTTGCCTTTTACCTGTAGAATAGAGAGTAACGTTTTTTTTTTTTTTTTCTTTTCTTTTCATATGAATCTTGGTATAGGTTCATATTTTTTTTGTTTGTCTTTATGCCTTCAATGGTTTCGTATCGATTGCGATTCAGGTTTATTATTTTTTTGTACGTTTTGCACGTGTAGTCTTTAGTTTCACGTGCACCTAGCTTGTAAGGATAATATTATAGGTTAGGGATAGGATTTTTTTATATTTCATATTTTCTTTTTCAAAATTGGCCAGTTTCGATGGGTATTGGAAAAATGTTATTTTTGGCGAGCGGTATATGTTCGGGCATACTTGTACCTACACCCAAGTACCTATTCCTCCTGTCCGTCGTACCTAATTATCCTTACCTATCCATCTTTCCATTGTCACCGGTTCAGGATTGATTTCTAACCGCGAACTCAGTGCAATTTCAACAACGGCGCGGTAGGGCGGACAAGTACTTTGTCTCGTCGCCTGCAATCGAAACCCGGATCCGCGCAAGTTAACTATCTCATCCGTGGAGTTATTTTCATTGGTGCATGAGTGTGGAAATCCAGGACATCACCAGCAAGGTAGGATCATCTTGTATTCGGTTGACATCCTTTTGTTCCTGTCCATCCTTTTCGTTCCCATCGGGGAAAATTGGTAGAGATTAGAGACTCCGCGGAAGAGATAGCATCTTCCAATAGCTATCGAAACACACTGATTGTCACCCACCGTTCGTAGTCACCACGAACCACGTCTCGTTCAAGATCCCACACGACAGAAGAGAGTTTTAGCGCAGCAAAGCATGACAAGAGGAATACTATGGAATGAAATTTGAAATGCTGTGAGGGACAAAATGTTAATTGTTCAGGGGAGCGAAAAGAAAGTTTTTTTATTCATATATGTATCTCCTGTTTTTGATGACCTATAATTAGGAGTATCCTTTTTTTAATAATTATAAAATAACACGACAGGAGCCTTGTCGATGCAATGGGTCCCCGACCCGAATAGGTCAAGGGGAAGAAGATGTATCAATGTATCATGTATGTATCATGTGTATAAAATAACACTGAATAAATCTTTCAACTTAATTTTCTTTAAATCCCTAACTAAAAGTTATCTAGATAGTGTCTTGGATAAATTTTATCCATTTTCATTTTAAGTATGATATAAATATATTGAATTTTCTGCAAATCTAGAATGAATATTTATTTTTAACTTAATTAGTAAAACCTCAAATTGTAATATTTATTTTAGCGAAACTGAAACGAAAAATTATTTTTAGTTTTCAGATTTTTGATTGAGTTTCGCTAATATTGGCTTCATTTAATTAAATATTTTACTATGAGGTTTTACTCATTCCGATAAAAATGTATTTTTTTGTAAAAGACGCACTCATTTTCCTAGAAATAGTTTGACGACGCACATCGAAAGAGAAAAAAAAACGGAGAAAAATGTTTTATTTAACAATTTTTTTTTAAGTATTGTCCTTGACAGACTTCCAAATTTCCGTGATCATTCATTCATGAATTAAATTATATTTGCCAGATAAATACATGTTTGTTTTGCAATAAATATAATATATAAGGCTTTCCAGTAAATAAATACGGTAAACAGTGACTTTTCAAAATGATAAATTATAACAATTGACTCGGAATTAGCCACGAGCTTTTTTCATATAAAACAAAACATCGTTTCACAAAAATGTAAGCAAGAAAAATATTAAGATTCTAAAGATATAAATTTTTTTTAAGTTCTAAAAAATCCTTTTTTTTGGGTGGACACATTACCATTTCATTACATGACATTTAAATTCGAGATGTTAAAAAAACCTAAAAATATGTCGTCCCAGACAGGAATTTTTATAATTTACAAAGATAATATTGTATTATTTGTACGGTTAAAAATATTAATAAATAACTATGTAATTAATATTAAATATCTACCGAATTCTGTGCTAGTTTTATTACCATAGATAATATATTTTTAATGCCACGATAATATCATATTATTTTTACGGTTAAAACAATTGACGAATAAGTATGTAATTAAAATTAAATATCTATCAAATTCTGTGCTATTTTTATTACCATAGTGTGCATTTAATAAAATAAAGCTTTTTTCTCCTTGTTCTTATAGCTGGTAATATCATAATAATTCTAAAATTAGAAATAAACACATGCTTCGCGAAATGTCTCCAGGAGTATTATTAATCTGCCTTTTTCGTTTACATATAAGGTGTGTGAGAATGAAGATTTTCACAAACCTTTTAGGATGATCGTGGACGACGTAGATGGGATGAATATAGCTACCTTTCCTGGTAGCAGACCAGTATGAAAACTGAAACGAATTAAGTTTTTACTCCATCCTTCTTCACCAGAATACTTGTCAGGAGAATGAACCAATTACCATTTTTTGAGAATTTACATCTTGTATGAAAAAGATAAATAAAAGGCTCCGTTATTTTGCCATAATTATGCTTCCGAACATTGTTCATTTAAAAAAAATCAGATTATTCTTACTATGATTTTCTCATGATAGGTTTAGCTACGTATTTTGTTTGCTAACTTTCAAGAATTGCTCAAATTTCAAGCGAACCAATGAATCCCAAATAATTGGGCAGCCAGGCAATAAATGTAACCGCGTAAAAATGTGGAAAAATTTTTAAACAGGCAGACATGCAGCTATTTAAAGAATGCGCAACTACCCACAAAATCACTTTCAAATCTTCAAACTGATATGGAAATGGAAATGCTTCTAGCCGCAAATATCACTTGTGCTTCTCGATTAAATATTTCTTCGTGCATAACATGTTCGCTTAGCGAACAGTAGGTACCCATTGCTATTATAGACATCCAACAATATATAATTTCCATGAATTCGTCTAGACGAAATTACCAGTATAATATGTGTTCATACACACAAAAGTATACAGAATGCTTTCGAATCTACTGATGGATCTGGTTTAATTTAATCTAACGATTAACTAGAGTGTTTTTCAATATTTGCCAAAGTGTATGGAGATTTCACTAATAGCTTTTTATTAATTATTAATTCACTATTACGCTTGATGAATATCGCAAATTTTGATACGTTAAATAGCTAACCGTACTATGTATACGTTTTTAGATTTTCCCGGCCAAAAGTATTTTCGTTATTTGTTTTTGAGGTTTTTTGTTTTTGAATATTTGTTTAGATGTACGAAATTTATTTTCATACATCTAGTAAGAAAATATTAAAAAATACAATTTACAGACACACTTACATTACGAATATTACGAATCAAAAATATTTTTTACATACATAATGCACATATCCTACGAAAAGTGCTAAGACTTGAGGCTTCCTTTACGGCATTTGGCAAGCAAACAGTTTTTGCCCTTTACAAAGCGCGCCATTTTTTGTACACGAAAGTTTAGTTTTGGGAAGCCTAAAGTCTTCGCGTCTTCTCGTAGGATAATTATTGTGAACGTTAATTGACATGGGGCGTTATGCCGTGTTACGCTACCTTCTTATTTAACCAACGTTTCGGACAGCGTTGCAGTGTCCATCATCAGGGCAGATCTGGCAGATCCGGCAGATCTGACAGATGGCTAAAGAAGGAGATAGGGCAACACGGCATAACACCCCAAAAACAAATAACAAATAAAGCTTCCCATACCTTGAAATATTTTGATAAAATAATGCAAAATATTAGGTCCTTACATATGAAATTGGCGTTTTGCCGTACTGGCAACTTTGATCTCAAATATCTTCTCTTTGGTTGGGAATTTCAAATTTATACAGCTATTAACTCATGTATTTGTGTTTCGAAAATTATAATCATTTTGTTTTTTCCTTAATTGTTTTTTTTCTTTGCATCACTTAGTTTACAAAATGGAAAACTTGAAATTTCGCGTTATTTTCGAGTACGAGTTCCACAATGGCACCAGTGCTGCAGAAACGGTTCGAAGGATTAATGATGTGTATGGCGACGGTGCCGCAAAAGGAAACACAGTGCGTTTTTGGTTCCAACGTTTTTGTTCTGGAAATTTCGACCTGCAGAACAAGCCCCGTGGACGGCTGGAGACCAAAGTTGATAATGAAGAATTGAAGGCTATTGTGGAAGCGGATCCATCGCAAACCACGTCCGAGTTAGCTGAAGGCTGCGATGTTAGTGATAAAACTGTTTTAATCCACTTGAAGCATATTGGGAAGGTGAAAAAGCTTGAAAGGTGGGTACCTCACGAACTGAGGTACCCACCTTTCAAGGAATTGAGGTACCACACACTGCACAACAGACGGCTACCAAATTAGAGGAGCTTCAATTGGAATGTCTAAGACACCCACCGTACTCTCCGGACCTTGCCCCAACAGATTACCATTTTTTTCGAAATTTGGATAACTTCTTGCAAGGGAAAAAATTCAACTCCGGTGGGGCAGTCCAAACCGCCTTCAAAGATTTTATTGATTCCCGTCCGAATGGTTTTTTTAGTAAAGGGATTGATGAACTACCTATGAGATGTGTACCTAAAAGTGCTTAGATAGCAATGGTACATACTTTGATTAAGTAAATATATTATTATGTTTTAAAAAAATCAACTTTATGTTCCTCACATACAAAACGCCAATTTCATATGTAAGGACCTAATAATTAAAAAAAAAACAATAACGCTTTTATTTTCTATACTTTATGGCCTTTATGCCGACCGGGTTTTGCTACCACTGTATCTTCTTCAGGGCAGTATAATACTCTACCAAAATTAAGTTACATGTGTTATAGATGGTTCCATGCCAACTCAGAATGAAACCAACTCAGAACCTCCTCAGAAAGGTAATTAAAAGCTATGAAAAAATAATTATGAATAAAATGCCGGTAACTCTAATAATAATAATAACAGTAATGTAGTATTTATATACCTAGCACAGTTTTGTGATGTTTCACTTAAAGTGGGCAATTTGTTTATTATCATTCTTAATAACCTTTCTGAGGAAGTTCTGAGTTGGTTTCATTCTGAGTTGGCCGGTCACCGTTATGTGTAGACAAGGTATGTTTTAAAAATTTAATATTTTTTTAAGGTTCATTAATTTCAAACTCTCTATACCCATTGAGTAATGTTAACTCAATGAAAATACTTAATTTAACTGACCTATCGTGTAGAAGAACCAAGAGCGATTTGGTTCTATTATTCAAATTAGTTAATGGATCACTTGACGCAACTGACTTAACAAAACTAATAACATTCCGAGTACCAAATCGAGAAACGAGACTTCCAGAGCTGTTCTTTGTTTATCCGTCTAAAACTATTTCATTAACTCCTCAATCCAAAGACTACATAGGCTTAGAAATAAATTCAGTTCGGTTGATATTATCATTTATTCCTTCCTTAAATTTAAATTAGAAATTTCTAAAATTCTTTGTGTAAATCTTATTCTTATTCATCCAATATTGTTTTTGTTGTTTTTAATTCTGCTTATATCCTTAATGTTCAGTTTATTATGTTACATACTACATTCTTATAATAGAGAACTCCAGACCATTTAAAAAAAATAATGAATATTGACCTTCTAACTTAAATGACTGCATATTTTTTATTTATTTTTAGAGTTAGTTTTAAAAGTTAAAATAATTGTCAAAGTTTCAATTTTTCAAGATCCTCCGAAAACCACCACATCTATGGTGGTATCGTGACGTCTTCAATCACGTCATCTACTATAAGATCATGCAATCAGCTGTTCGACTCGCTGCCATTTTGAAATTCCGAATTCGAAGGAATATCCCTAGAAGTAGCATTACTATTTTTTTTGTACAGTAGTTTTTTAATATTATCAATAATAGAGATAAAGTAATAGGAGATACCTTTATTTTTGAAACTGAATTAGTTAGGCCTAAATAATGTTTCAATAAACACAACAACTAAATCTCTATAAACAGTATGTAAATAAACTAAATGAAATGTTGATACGATAGCTTGTATCATACCTTCATTCCCGTACAATGGCTTTACGGTGACCAGTGACGTCACCACTAAACATTTTAGTAATATCAGATTGACGCTGTGTTTAAACGAGACTTGTATGAAAAATGCACTTTTTAATTTTTTTTTTAAAACTGTACTTATTGTACTCCTGAATAACTTATGTATCTTTTATAACGTGATATTGTAAAAGGCATGAATAAATAAATAAATAAAATGCGAATGGGCTGGACTCCTCAAGTGAAGAAAGAAATGGGCGTAAGTGTAAATGGGGAATTGGGAAGGGAAAGGGAATTTTCTTTGTCAATAGTATTATCCCTTGTTTTTTTACGGCTCCTTGGGTTTTATAAATTAAATAAACGCCATAAAGTGAACAAAATACCAGGAGTGTTGTTAGGTAACTTGTTTATTATTATAAAAAATTATTGTTGGGTAATTTGGTTATTATTATTTAAAAAAATTGCTCGGTGCTAGTAGTTTTTGTTAATAATCACCAAATGAGGAAACCATTAATATATTTTTTAAAAATGCATAAATTGAAACTTTTGCGTTATTTTTCAAAATATTAAATAATGTCACATCTCCAATTTTTTGCCTCCTTTGAAAGTATAATTTTCAATCAATATATTATAGTTAGATAAAGCCTTATTCTATGTTGGTAATTGCTGAGTATTGTGTTTCAAAAAGGAGCTCGTCGTCTTTAAATAATTCATTCTTATAAATATATTACGAGACATCCTTCAGACATTACAGAGTCGAACTGTCTGCTTTTCCAACAGGGCTAATTAAGATAGAAGTAATTTAATTTCACGTTATTCCCGATGTGCGACACATATAAACGTCAGTTGCCAAGGCTACGTGCTTTTGTAGGAGCCCCCGAGATGTCACCACTATAATATTATTTAAGGCTTTTGATGTCATTAGAGGGGATCATTTAACCTTTGACATGCCAAGCTGCAAAACAAAACTTTATTTGTTGCCATGAGGGGTGACTCGGTTACCCCACACTTTTTAATGCCCCTTTTCCTTAATTCTATTGCAAATTTGTGTACATTAATTTTACAAACGAGAACCTTGGTGAAAATAATTTTCCTCAAGACCAATGTCATATTTGGGGATGCTGTGTGGAGGGTCGTTCTAAAGAAAGTAAGTTCTAAGAACAAAAAAAGGTTTATGGGGTGGATAGGAATCTAAGGATCATGGTGTACAGGAGTGACGGACGTATAAACCCATCCATCCCGCTGCGGTGCAAGTAGTGGGTCCATAGAGACCAGCTGGAGAGGCCAAAACGGTCTCACCAAACCGGCCTCTCCCGATCCGGTCCGCCAAGCATTTGCCGCCAAGAATACACCTCACCTGGCGAAACCGGTCACCAAACGTAGCCAACCACTTGTAGTGACCTATGGTAGAAGTTTTGATTATTCAATAAATAGTTTAAGGGGCGCCAGTACCTCCCAAATTGAGATTTTATGATATCATTTAATATTTATTAAAAAAGACTCTTCGGTCATTGACGTTTTTATATTTTTTTACAATTTTTATATTTAAAATCAACCGATTATTTACTTTTATTACCCATAAAATCCAATGATAGATTTTCACATGACTTACCGCGTATTTTAACACTTGGTACCTGCTTTGGTACATAACCCCCTCACGCAGCTTTAACAATAGACCGACAGGGGGGGGGAGTGGCACACATCACGCACTGCTGGGTGTAATAGGAATGGTTTCAGCAAGCAAAATATAGTTATTTAGTTTATTTCTTTATTGGTAAATATATATTTTGACTACCCCTGTTGGGAACAGGAAGGTTAATGTCATCAGCTTCAATTATTTAAGGATTAACCCTTGCGGTACTGCTCGCACCCTGCAAACATTCTGCTTGTCTGGTAGTTAAGCATTTTTATTACATTATTTGACACTAATTGACTCATCATTCAACGCTTTACTCTAATGCTTACTGAACAGATGATCGCTGAGAAACTATTATTTTTATTATAGCAGTGAAATATGTCTGCCTACGACATATTCTAAAATACTTTGTAAGTCACATAGTTTTCCTACATGAAACCTTTTTAGTTAGAATTTACACTGTGGTACAAGAAAATTGTCCTACGACACTAACGAAGTGCGGTCAACATGTATTTGTAAGGTGTATGTTAAAATTATTTTACAATTCAAAAATATGAAAACCTACTTTCTATTTCCGAAGTTCAAAAATAAACACAAAATTAATGAAAGTTGAACCTTGATAGCAATTAAGGCCGGCCGCACACGTCAGGTTTTTCCATCCGATTGTCAGAACCGATTCAAAACTCGATTAAATGGCTGGCGCGGAAAGGCGTGGCCTACTTTTATTTCGCGCCGGCCGGCCAATCCTGTACGCGTACGTGTAACAATAATAACTGTCGGATCAGACAATCAAACCTGACCTAAAAATCCTTAAATATTTTACATGTCAGTATTTACGTCATTTGTCTTTTATTTCAAACTTAACATCGTGTTGCTTTTCGTATTTTTGTTACAAATGCATTTTGTTATAAACGTCGCGTCGCCTCCACGTATGTCTTTTATTTTAAACATAATTTTGGGTTGTTATTTTAATTTTAATTTCTGTTATAAACTACGCCTGCTCTCAACACACTAGTTCCCCCCCCCCCCCCCCATACACACAAGCCCGGCTTACTTATGGGGGTACATAAAATATATTTTTTATTTTTTTATTAGTAGCAAATAGATACATAAATGACAAATAGATTTTATACAGTAATTAATTACATAATAGAAATATAACTCAATAATTTTAATTCAAAGTATTAATACCTACTATAATAATAATTATTAAAGAAAAAAATAATAGGTAAACCTTGCATTCGGAGAAGTTTCTAGTTTAAATTTCATTAAAATAAAACAAATAAAAAAATCATTATTTCATTCCATTGACAAACTGAAAAAATACTACATCTAGAAGCATGATTAAAAAAATGTTTTTTATACAATGTACCTAATATACACCTACATATTTTTAAATTAATGATTATGCACCTTTAACAAAAAATTCTTCTTCTCAAAAAAGTAACAAAACCGTTATTTATCTACCAAAATGTAATTTATTTTAATACACATAATAAACTACGCAAAATACTCAATATGCATAATATATATCTACACAAAATACACAATATTATACAGAATATACATAATAAACTTTCCAACAAATTTAATACTTTCCAATAGCAATATTTAGCACCACAAAACAAAGTATAATATTTTATCAAAAGAAACAAAAAAAAAATGACTTGACATTTAAAATGAACGAAAAGAAAATACTTGGTTGTAAATGACTTAATTGATATATTTTTACTGTCTACCGGTTTCCGTACATCCATACTTATTATTTTTATAACAGTACGGAGGTTTTACATGTTTTACTGTCTACCGGTTTCCGTACATCCATACTTATTATTTTTATAACAGTACGGAGGTTTTACATGTCAGTCAGTATCGGATGACGGTACGGAGGTACCGAAACCGGTAGACAGTGAAAATATATCAATAAAGTCACTTAAAATTAAGTATTTTCTTTTCATTTATTTAAAATGTAATATGTTTAAATTATCAGCAATCAAAAACTAATTTTAAAAATGTCAAATTTTCCAATTTCAAGTTTTTTGCTACTTTACGATGAAATTTTTCAAATCTTGTAAGAATTGTTATTAGGAATAATGCTTTCGTTACTTCCGGAATCCATCAATAAATTGCAAAAGTACTTAGAGTCTGTCAAATAAGAGTAGAAAATATAAAAAATGGAACTCAGAAATTTTTATGCTGGCAACACCAATTTATCTGTCAAATATTCTTTAAAAGTGCAATGACACTGAAAATTCAAAACACTGTACACACATTTAAAAAAAACATGTTTTTGTTCTTACAAAAAAAAATCGAAGAAGCACTATAGTGAAGGTGTACAAAATGACATAAATTTGATAAAATTGTGTTTTACAAAGTGATTGGCTTTCATTTAATTTAACATAGATTAGAATTCAACAGTAGGCGGAAAGGAAGAATCATTAATGGTGAGTTTAGTTACACTACTTTTAGATCTGAATGAGTTGAATACATTCAGATTTAAAATTAGAGGCATGATCTTAAGCCCGGGCAACGCTAGGTACTTAAGCTAATATTAAATAAATGTGAGCAATTTCTAAAGTGTGCTTTATATTTTATTACAATATCGTTATTCTTCATTATGTTAACACAAAATTTCAAACGTATAATAATAACATACCTTTATAAAATTCTAATTTTGAGATCAGTGGGTATCATCTGAATTGAAATAATTTTTTTTTTCACTTTTATGCCTTTTTAATTTTTAATAAAAATGTAGGTTACACAGCTTTAGATTAACACCATGATTATACTTATAGTTTTGCCATTTGGGCAACGGTGGCACCCTCATTTTTTTCTACTCTTATTTGACAGACTGTACACACATATTCCTTATTATGCTGAAAGGTACCTTATGTGCAGCGCTGTTGAAGTGATTTTTAAGAAAAGCGGTGCTATACAAATAATCCGTTATTATAATTTGAACGTTTATGAAGACATTTGAGATATTAACATAGCATTAAAATGGCGTTATTTTAATACTCAACTTATAAAGACTGGTGTTAATTGAACAAATAAATAAACAAACAAATAAACATTCACTGATATTTTCTAATGTTTTTTAGAAATTTCTTCATGATTTTCATTCGCCACTTTAAAGCATGTACCTAATACTGGCGCCAAAACCGTGGATGCAATAGATAGGAAATCAATAAAATTCCACTTGAGATTAATTAAACCAGACTGCTGTGATGTGTTCTACTAACCAATATTAAAAAGGTTCCTACCTACATACATATGCGTTTGATCATAGATGTGCCACTCCATCTGGAGTGCGAGCTTTGACTAGGTATTAAAATTGGAATAATACCATTTACGTAATTTTAGGATTACGTATTTAAAACGTTTCACAAAGTTGTTGTTTTCTTTTATTTGCCAGTAATCCTTGTTGCTTCAACACTACGAAAATCATGAATCATAAATTCAGTCAAATTGGACTCACATTTCTAAACTTCTTTGTTAAAATGTTACCGTATGTTCAAATCTGTTTTAAACTGATACAAAAGGACTTTGAAATTTTGTATTAAACTATTTGAACTATTGATTTATTATGATGTGAATGACTATTTCCATATTATAATAAAATAAATCGACATTTTCTCTTGTGTTTGTACTGCATCCGATTTTAAGAGCTCTAAGTGAATGTGCTAGTGTTCAGCGAAATTCAAACAAAGAAAAAAGGGCATCTAAAAATACTCTAAAATGCGTTATCCCAGTTTCACATTGTTTTGACTGAAGGCAGCTTAAAAGCGTGAGTGAGATACAGATGTTAAGGGACGTACTTGAAGTAAAATATTTAAATAAAATTTTGGTTTCCGGGGACAACCTCCGTGATAAAAATTTAAAACCTCTCCGTACGAGTGTCAAGAAAAATAATTGAAAAGTTATGGCTTATGTTTTTATTAATTTATTTCGTTAAAGATAAACATTATAAAGTCTGGTATGTAAAGCTAACACATTAATGATAGTATGTTTACAATTGGTAGTTAGGTAACCAAACACTTAGCGGGAAAGCAACGAAAAGTTCTAATGGCGTCGGGTTTTCAATCATTGTGTTTAAAACAATGGCAACTTTTGCTGTATTTCACATTGATCGACAGGAAAATGTTTTGTTACGAACACTCCCAACAAACTACGGAAAGTTGTCCGGAATAATAATTCATTGGATGCCTAAAACCATCGCCCCTCGTAAATATAATCGAGTAACCTACAACTCCTGGGATTTTATAACTGTACAGAGATTAGCAAATCGTTGAGAACTTTATAGCACTAAAATAAGCTTTATAACTAGTATGCGGCTGGCGGTGAAAAAACATTGGGATTGTGTGGTGAGCGATATGCTGAAATAGGCCAAAACCAAATATACTTTTATCTTTTATAGCTAAGTCTGTTGGCCCCATAAAACCAATTTGACGGGTTAAATTTCTTTAATTTAATTGTTTTACCTTTAATAATTAGCGGCTCTGGAATTTTCGTTATAGTGAGCTTAGTAACTAGCTATGTAAACTTTTTTATTTTTTTTATTAGTTTTTTTACAACGCTTTTACATCCCGTATTACGAAAATTGTCGAAAATTGCGTTTAAAAAAAATATATATGAAAACAATAAAACTTTACTTGTTGAAATAATGGTAATATACATTTATTGAAAAACAAAAAAAATGTTAAATTATTTTTAAAAAATCAGTAATATTGAAAATTAACTTTTTTTTATTATAAAAAATATTAGCAATATTACAGGAAATAAAATAAAATATTACGGAAAAAAGAAAAGTCCCAATAAACTACTTTTAAGTAGTTTATCAATGGGTGCTTTTACTTATTTTAACGATGTGAAGCATTCTTTAAAACAGCTTTATAAGTAATCAATTCTAAACACATGGTGGTATAAAGATCATCAGTTTTCGGTTTTCTGGTGTCAATAATAATAATAATAATTGGATAATTTATAGAGCGCCGTTTTTGTGAAAAATCACCTCAAGGGCGTTAGTTAGTTAATCAGTGGGTTAAACATTTTGGGAGAAATATTAGAGAACTATCGCTGGGCGAAAGCTAAAATTTTCGGAGAAATCAGATCTAAATATGATGAGTGATGTTTCATTAAATCCTTTATTCATATGTTTATCATGAGTAATTGTGAAATTTTAATTTAAATTTTCGTCTAAAATTATGAAATTTTTAAAAGTGCTCATATTCGTTGAAATTGGTGAATATTATCCTAGCAATAATTTATGAATTAAAATCAAGGAACCCATATCCCACAATAGCATATATAGGTAGCTGTTGATTGAAAGGGTGCAAACAAATCGTAGTGATTTGTAGGTTAATTTTATATGATTTATAACTGGCTTTAAACTAAGTTTATATCTAGATTCAAAATCAAACTGATAACTAGCACTATAACTAGCTTTATAACAGATTTATTACTTGCTTTGTGAAAAAATAACAACAAAAAAGGCTGAAAGCTTTGAAATGATTAATACGTTAAAGTTGAATGAAAGGATGCCAATTTATATTTTAGTTCACAAGAGAAACTAGAAGCACTTTACACAAATTAGAATTTTGTTGGAGTTTATTTTGGTACAACCGCATTTGAAGCGTCGTAGAAACTATATTTCTGAGATTCTGAGTAAACATTATTTTAATCTAGTTTGTAAGTCTAGAAAAATAATGCCTGAAAAAATGTTTTTGATTTGTAATTTTTTCTACTAGCCATTCTTTTTTACTAGTCCCAGCGAGAGGTCGGATGTGTTGTCATCGTTCTGGTATCTTATGGTATTTTTCGTTACATACGAAACGTGTGAGAAGGAAGAGGGCGATCATCGATGACGTACGTACGAGTAGTTACTGGAACTATTATGGTAGAGGTGGCACTCTCTGACATTATTGGTTTTAAAGACGCATAAGTTTATCCACAGTGAAGCCTTTTAAAAGTTATTTGCTAATTAATTGAAAGGTCAGGAATTTGTCAAGATAAATGCATCCTTTAAAATAAATTTAAATAAACTGAATGCATTTTTTTTTAAATAATAAAAAATAACTTTGGAGGTGTTCCATAGCGGGGCACCTTCGACACCCCCGCGGGTTATTTTCAATACGTGCATTCAATTCGCATTGTGAACAACTTTGATACGCTTCCGAGCCATGTCATACTTTATGTAAATCCATGCTTTGTACTTTTGTTAAATTCTGACTAATATTTGAAAAGCAAAAGTCTTCGTTGTTGGTATTTTTTCAGAGTAATTTGTTTGGTGATTGGGTGTATTTACATGGGAAGAGTTATTATTGTCATTTTCTTCAGACACGTTATATTCCTCGCAGATGAAGATTTTTTTTCCTTTTGGACAATAATCAAAGAAATATTCCTCTTTCTTGTAATTTCCAACCGTTTTACCAAAAAGAAATTTGACTTAATAAATACAAAGAAAATCATAATACAAGCATAGTTGAAATGAAAAACATATAATGTTTTCCAATAAAAAGGGCGCTGATGACATACCGTCGAAGCTGCACCGCCTCTATGTACTGAAGGAGCCCCAATTACAATTTCACACCAAAATATCAATATAACAATAAATATTGGAAATTTGATTGATTAATCAAATTAGTTACGTTAAAAATATAAAACAAACATAAATATTATATTGAAGAAAGTACACACTTAACCCTTAACACGACTCGCGGTTATCTATTATTATAGGTTATCGAAAATATTTATTTTTATTTTAAGCCTTACGCGCTTGTGACTCCGTGTATTCCTAGTATCGCCCGAGAAGTCAATACTAAGAATATCACCCAGGCTGACCTGGAACCTAGGACCTAGGACCCGGAAGCTAGTTTCGTAAGTAAAACTTCTAGATTACATTTTTATGCATTGATGACTCAGAAAATGATAGCCTGGATATTGCAAATCCGAGTGACAGTAGCTGTAATGCATTTTATGGCAAACACAGGTACAAATGGGGAAAAACACCGCCATCGCGATCACGAGTTCGAGCGCATAAATTATTGTGCATTTGCCTGGCCTTAGAAAAATGCTCGATCGAAAAATGAGTTGACTCATTGCTTGTAATTCCAATAAATGTCACACGTTTGTTTAAAAAATGTAATGTAATGTAAACTAATGTAATGTAAACTAGTTTTCTTGAATTTGTTATAAGTCTTTCATTAATTTCAAATAAATAAATCTCAAAAAGTGCTTATTTATATTTTTATCAAGCATAAATTCATGGAGGACTTTAGGTCCACCACAAGTGAATTTGTGTAGGCTGAAAATAGCGAGTGTTTCTAAGGGTTAACATATTACCTCGAAATATTATGAGAAAAATTCAGGAAACCAAGGAAGTATCACCATTAAACGACAATTTGCTTGTGATTTTTCAACGACGTTTACGAGCCAAATTCGAAAGCGTCATGTGTACCCCACTCATCTGAGGAAGTCACTCTGCGTAAATCGTATAAAATAGCAAATTAAGTTACATATTTAGGTATAAATATGACCGGTAAAACAAAAAAATATTTGCGTTTGGTCTAGCTAACGTTTTAAAATGTTCAACGATCTCCCTGTAAATGTTAAGTATACTAAAAGTCTTGCAATTTTCCGTAGATTATGTCTCATTGTTGTGAAGTGCAAATTTTAATATTATAGTAGTTTTAGAATAGATTATATCTTTATTTTTATATAGTGTAAAATGAAGTCGCTCACGCTGTCTGTGCGATTAGATCTTTTAAACTACGCAACAGATTTTCATGCGGTTTTCACCAATATGTAGAATGATTCATGAAAAAAGTTTTTAGGTATTGAAATATATATTATATCTGGCCAAGTGGCAGTGGGCAGCCGACTGGCAAACGGCCGGTGTTGATTTGATTTAACAGATGGCGTTGGTTATAAAGGTTGGGTAATTGCGTAGCGTTCTGTTTCGTTAGCCGTACGTGTATCTGGGTCTGCTAGTTAGATATAAATTATATGATTTTTAGCGATTTTAATTCAGGCGACGGCCAGCGTTATTTGTCAATTTTTAACTTTCAACTCAAAAAGTGATAGTTAAAGTACCTAATTTTATAGTTCTTTCGTCATGGCATAAACTATAGTAGCAAACAATTCAATGTCTATTCATACTCCACCCCGATTGTTCGAGCATCACGGGCAGCTCCAACTTTTGTTGACAAAAGCTTTGATCCAGTTATTCGTATATTTATAACTATCGGGATATGAGAATGATATCCGTGTTTTGTGTCTACCCTCGAACACACTAAACGATATCAAACATGAACTTTTAAAAATAAATGGAAATTATTAAGTTGATTTGTTTTCTTTGTAATATTTTACAGAAAGTATTACCCCAATGGGTGTGGAAGCAAATGCTACATAAAACAATTACGGTAGTTTCATGATTTCTGGTGCAGCTTCTTTCTGAAATAATTTTGTTTTAAATTTTCTATTTTTGTCGAATTTGTTATTTATAAAAAAAACAAAGTATGAAAAAAATCAGGCCTTAGCTTTGACCAAGCTTCCAGGATCTTTAATTAAGTTCAAATATTTTTCTCACGCATAGCAATTGATATACCTAATATGAATTTGTACACGGTTAACATTTGTCACACGAGAACGGGTAGTTCCACAGCTCGTGTATGGAATGATTTGCCGTCCTCTATGTTTCCTCCCTTCTACAACCTTTTCATTCCTTTCTGTCCTAAAAAAGACCCTCCACACAGCATCCCTATAGATGTAGGCCCTAACGGAAAATTGAGGAAAATATTTTCCTAAAGGTCTCTTGTACGAAGTTAGTTAAAAATATATTTGTACTAGCGATCACCTGACACGCGTGCAATGCCACTCAAAGAAAGTTTTTGTATTTTAATTTTGTTTATTAAAGTGCTTTAGGAAACACTATATTTTTTTGGTTTTCATCTGGTGCGTACTCGAATAAATCAGAAGTTTTTCCGAAGTGTGCGCAGGTCACATACAGCTGCCCGTATGAGAAGCGTGGATTCTCCAAATTTACCTCCTGCTATCCCCTACCGCTACAATATCTCCGTTACAATCCCGACTTCACCCTCCCTCGTTCCCACTCCACCGCCCTCATTACGCTCCCTCTACATTCCTCCCCCCGTCCGCAAACTCCCACTCCCCTCCTACGTCCCCATTCCACTTTCCTCGCGTTTCCCCCTCCCGCGTTTCCTCTCTGCCGCTAATCTATATGAAATACACACACTTTTCGAACTACTCGGGTGTCACCTATTTCAAATTTTTTATAAAATTTCTTAACGCTAGAGCTCACAAATCACAAAAGTTTTATGGCAATCCGATAAACTTTATCGGAACGCATACGGGACAAAAATAGAAACATTATTTTTTTATGTACAAACGAATCTTCTGTAGAAAGCAGTCACTTTGTAGTTTGACATATTAATTTAAATTAATAAACCAATAACTTTTTAACCGCAATTTTTTTTAATACCGACTGGTTTCCCTTAACACAAGTGTCTTCAGGGAATAAAAGTATCAAAAATGTATAAAAACTTTATTAATCATTTTAATTTTATACCCTGAAGATGCTTGTGTTAAGCGAATCCGGTTGGTATTAAAAAAAAATCGTGGTTACAAACAAAGTTATTGTTTTATTTCAACAAATGAATATATATCAAACATATTACGCTTGTCATACACCTGTATTTTGTGTCGCGTAATATGAGCTAATGTTAATGTAAAACCAAATAAAGTTATATAATGAATAACAGATCACTTTGTTTAAACCACTATATTATAAACATACACTGTAGTGGTTTAAACAAAGTGATATGTTATTCATTATATAATTAATGATGCCACAAAGTAATTTTGCGAAGTTTGAAGAAGTGACCAAATAAAGTTATTTGTTTATTACGAAAAATTAATAAAACCTTTATAATCCTTTTTTATAATAAGTATCGTCACAATAGAGGACTTGGATCTATTACCGCATTGTTGGTAATCCGTAAGCACGGCGTATTAAGGCTCCGTTACCGGCCCCAAAAAGAAGAAGATGGGGAGATACGAAATTACAAATGTTAGAGGAGAGCGCTAACATTTACAGCGCCAAAATCGATTCAAAAACTGCGAAAATCTTTAATAAAACACGACTCGTTTAAAATAGAGCAAAAATCTCTTAATGGCTGTCTAAAAAAGTATTTAATGAAACACCGTGAATTTTATCGTACAAATAACTTGTAAAATAATGGAAACAGACTTTAAAATAAAAAAAATTATATTTCATATAATTTGCTTTCGGCGTGGGGAATGTATAGATATTATCTTCAAAAATAACACATATTTTTTAAAGAGCTTAAAAACTTCAAATGTTTAAGGGAGGTTTGCAAGAAATCGGTAGAAATTCGGAGAGCGGCATCTTAACGTAACATAATAATATTCTAACGTTGAGCTTTCACTATTCCTGCTTTGAAGTAATACGGTTCCGTTTTAGGCAAAATGCCCGATTTAGTGCCTCTGTCTAGGATTTAACATATGCTTTTCAAATCAAGGGATTAACTTCAAACATACATGATTTTAGTTCAAGGAGATATTTTGAAGAGATAGACTGACGTCATTAGAGCTAATGGCTTTTGACAACACGGTGGTGACCGCAGCCTTCCAACGCCAATTGCCATTCCTGAGTGAGCGCTGGGCCCAAGTTCACCTCAGACCTCGCCCTCGATAATAATTGATTATTTATTTTTTATAATATTTTTATTAAATAATATTTTTTTCTATTCTATGTACACGCTTCTTTACATAAAATCTGTTACGTAATTTTTTATAACTATATGGGTCGTGTGGGATTGCACTATCCTCCCCACATCCTGGAATAAAACGTTATTATTATTATTTAAAGTTATTACTAACACATACAAATAATATAAATTTTATACAAAAATAATGTATATTAATAAGTCATACGATAAATACATGACTTGCAAATGATTATAAATTGAAAATTAAGCGTGAAGTGTGAGTTTTTAAAAATGTTTTTTATGGTAGTTGAAGGCTGAAAGATCATCGTAAAAAAATTTGATCATTTTCTTAGAGTAACTAAGTTTTCTGAGATTCCATATAAGAAGCAATACCTATTACGGTGCTCCAGATTTTATGTCCGGGTTGAATCTTTCCCAAATGAAAGACTAAACCCTTCCACACACTTTTCCACAAATGAATATCTAGTAAATTAACGAAATGTAAGTGCACTATATAAGAATAAAACAATACAATAACAATACGTCAATCCACCAGAAACATAATGGGAAAATATTTCACCGACTCCAGATATTTTCGTATCAGAGGGTTCGGCTCTGATGAAATCCTAACTGGTCCGATAAATCCTACTGATCCCTCAATATAAATATTTAAAAAATCTTTCGTAATCCTACATGTATTTAAAATGACCGACTTTTGCATTTTTATGTACAAATTTTTTGACAAATCTAATACGCCTAAATTTTGAATGAGAGAGCTAGGTATAATGCCAGTAGCCGAAATAACAAATGGTAATATTTTTATAGTCTGAGAATGCCAAATTCTTTTAATTTCATTTCCTAAATCTGTATATTTTCTTATTTTTTCAGAAACAGTTTTCTGAATATTACAAGAATTTGGAATAGCGACATCAATGATATAAGTTATTTTCTTAATTTTGTCATGTAAAATTATATCGGGTCTATTATGACTAATTGTTCTGTCTGTCAGAATAGTTTTATCATAATAAATTTTATATTATGATTATTATTACCTCATTATTTCCGAATACATTTTCATCACATCAATAACATAAATTCATAACGAAGAATGTTGGGATTTCTACCGTGTGTTTCATGACAGATATGGGCGAAAAAAATAAATTTCGGAAAATCATGGGGAAATTAATGGAATAAGGGTGTTATCCCAAGAAACAGAAATAACTTACCGGCGTGCTTGCATGGTAGCACTACTTATCGATCAAATTATTATTAATTAAGAAACAATCTGATTATAGGACTTGGTAATCTGAGTTTAGGTCTAGCAGAAGTAGAAACCAGTTAATTTATTATTTTAAAAAATTAAAAAAATATTTTGCAAAGTCGAAAAATCAAGGTCACCAAAAATCACAGAAAAAATGTAATTTATCAACAATATTTTGAACCCAAATAATGTTGAGCATCTTGTAATGTGAAACATTGCCATTTTATTTGGTTAATTACTAAGTTAGTGCGACCAAGTTCAGCTCGCAGAGTCATTTCCATAATGAGCTAAGTAACATTGACACATGAAATAAACTATCTAAAGATCAAATCATTCATCCATCATATTTTTGTGACGTGAAATAATAATAACAATGTTTTATTCCAGAAAGTGGGGAGTTGTGTGCAATCTCACACATCCAATATAAAATGTACGTACATACATTAAAAACATAGGTTTTTATAAAATAGAGTACCTAAAGATTTAAAAAAAGAAGTAAAATAAAAATAAGAAAGTGGTAGGCATCATTAGATAAAAAATCTTCTTAAACAAGAAAAAATCTTTAATTGAGCTCTTATTAGTCCATCGGGTTTGTGATTATGGGATCCAGTGTCTTTTTTCAGTATTCTTCTAAGTTCGATCCATAAGTCAAACAGGATTCTATTATGAGAATATTTTTGGAGTGGTTTATCCTTCCCCTCAGTCCTGCAATCCTGGTTCTTAATACAGATTTAAATCCTTAAACTCGCCCTTCTGTGAACATTGAGGTTACACTGCAGTGCCTGGGGAGTCCGAACATCAGACGGTAAGCATTATTATATTGCACCCGAAGCCTTTCCGTGGTTCTTTTTTTGAAGTTTGCCCAAAGCTCGCGTGTGTGCTTGGGCAAACAGAGGTGGTGCAGAAAGCTAGGAAGAGCGTCCTTTTTACCCGTAGACTGCATAGCCGAAATCTTCTACCGAGCATGTTACATTGTATGCTCAGTACGCGCCTCTGCCTGTCAATATCTTTGTCATCTGTTAATTTATTGTTGATGATATGTCCTAGATATTTGGTGGATTCTACTGTTTTTAGAAGTTCGCCATTCAGAAAAGCGGGGGGAATATTTTTTGGGCCTTCCCCGTGTTTTATGACCAACAGTGCTGTTTTTTTCGAATTATAGACCATATTGGTTTCGTATGCGAATTCTTCACAGATCTTCAGAAGAAATTCGTAATCCCTTTACCTTGACGGTGCCATCAGAACGGAGCGGAGCGGAGTGGAGCTGGCAACAAGGTATCGCTTCCAAGTACATAAGTACACATTTCACACATCTGCCCTGATGATGGACATTGGAACGCTGTCCGAAACGTTGGCTAAAGAAGAAGGCATAACACCCCAAAAACAAATAACAAAAATACTTTTGAGCGTTTAAATCTAAAAACGTATCTAAATATAGTTGCTTATATTGTTTGAAACTTGCTGGTCAATACAACTTTCTGCTCAAAGCATTATTTTCATTGTGGAAATTTCAATTTAACTAGCAATAACTAGACATTTTAGACAAGGCACGATTTTGTCATTCCGTTTATCAAATAGATTAAAACAATTGTTGAGAGTCGAGACTAGTAACTACTTTATTCATAAAAAATGGATTAGCCAGAACGATGGAATTACAATTTTAATTAAGTTTTATAAAGTTCTGAGGCATGATTTTCACAGGAAGATCTTTTAATAAAATGAGATAATCGAGCGACGAATCAAATATCCAATATTACTTCCAGCGCTTAAGTCGATGAAAAATCTCTGGATAATATCTCTGGTTTATACAAAACAAAAATTAAAAATATATTTTATAATTTTTTTTTTTAATTGTTAATGCGGAGAGTTAAACCCCGAACTGTTTGGAAGGCAATTTGCACAAATTTAGGTACTGATAATATAATAATTATTTATTTTTTAAGACATACGTACAGCACATCCGAAATTATTTTGTTTAATAATATACATATATTTTTTAATGTGTGTTTATTCAGTTTTAATTTTACAATATTTTATCTTATGAATCTTACGAAACTGATCAATCAGTTTGATTGTAAGAAATCTCGTTTTTTTTTCCAATTAATTAATACTACCCATATACTTTTCAGTATTACATAGTAAATATTAAATATAATGCTTAATATTAAAATACTAATTATTATAATGTTTATGAATTGCGTTGTAGTAAAAATATTTTACACGGCACAAACATACGGTGAGAAAAAACGTAAAAAAGGAAATATATTATTTGGTTTCAGGTTCTACGGATGTAGAAAGATTTACCTTTTGTTTTGATTTTTGAATAAGATGTCTAATTTTTGATATTTCTAGGAAATGCGTTAAATATTTCCGGAATTTTATGCCTTTTTGTTCTATCACCGTATACATTTTGAGATTTATTAATAATAAACATTTGTGCTTCTCTATGCTTAGTATGTAGTTGTGGTTTACGGTTATTCTGTATTCCAGAATTCATCTAGCGTTAATTGGTAATCTACCTTACTGTGTATAGAGAGGACATTACACAAGGAGAACATTTTTTTATAACTGCACTTTTTTTTGCCTGATATCAATTTATTATATCAATGTTTTTTAGGTGAAAAATTTTTCCTAACATGGATCTTAATTTATTACAAACATTTTCGTTATGATTTGACCAGTTAAAATTGACATCTTTTGTAAAACCAAGGTATGTATGTATATTGGTACACTTTTTCTATATTTGGGCAATTACACTGCTGGGATTTTTTTTTATTTTTTTTATTTTTTATTTTTTTTATTTTTTATTAGTGACTATTTAGTTACAGGTTTGATGACAATTACAAGATATGATGATATATATAAATATTTAATCCGTTTGTTCTTAGTCCTCCTCACTAGGTGGTCCTGTGCTGAGGCGGACTGGTAGATTTCTTTGATTTTCCGTTATTTAGTTTCTATGATGTTTTTAATACATTCTCTAGTATGTCTGCATTAATTTCTTTCACCCATGTTTTAATTTTTTCCTTAAACTTATTTATCTATTCTATCTTTTTCAGACTTGGAGGAAGGATGTTGTAAAGTTTAGTTGCAAGATATATGTGGTTTCTTTGGCCAAAACTTGTCTTGAATTTTGGAACATCTCGTATATCCTTTTTTGAGGCTCTTGTGTTATGTATCCGAGTTTCGTTAGGAGATTTTCTGTTTTTAAAATGATGTATAAGAATATTCTTGGCATATATTTGTTTTAAATTAAGAACGTCAAAACACTTAAAAATATCTTTTGAGGGGTTCTGATGGGTAATTTTAGTATGGTTTTTATAATGCTCTTCTGAGCAATATCTAAGTGGTTAATATGATTGGCTGTAGCAGATCCCCATACTAGAATTCCGTACTCAAGACGGGAATGACATAAGGCATAAAATACTTTTTTTATGTCTTTCCTAGGTAGTATGTTTCTTAGGTTTTTGAAGAAATTATGGCAGTACTTATTCACATTACTTATTTTCACGCGTATGGTATCCCAGATGACCAACACTAAATGTCACCGATTGCCCCGAGATAGGATCATATTATTATTCCGCTTCTAGTACTCGATCCATCCGGTTGCACGGCAATTTTACCTGACTACCAGTTTGTACGCGAATATATATTCGTTGTAAATAATATTTTAAATAAAACTTAATATCGTGGATAACTAAGTGTTTTCAATTAAACATCATCATTATTATAAGCCTGAACACAAGATCACGGCTTGGAAGTGCCGTGATCTCAAGGAGCATTTTAACCTCAATATCGGTAAAGTATGAAGGCAATCCTGCCTGACGTGGAGAGGATCTCCTCATCAAACACTCTCCTTCCACTCATACATCAACTAATAAACACTTCCAACAAAATATACAAGTCTCGTGAGCTTTTTAGTGATTCCATTTATGTGTATGTCCCATCTAAGGTTTTCGTCTATTTCCACTCCTAGATATTTAATATTTATTTGTGTGCAAACAATCATATGAATGACTTTTTATATGCAATTCCTTATCCTGACAACTTGCATATGGCGAGCGTATAACTAAAATTAGGTTTTTTTGCCTTAATAATAATGACATTGTCGTACGACCATTTTATTGTGTTATTTAGGTCTGTAAGGTCTTTATTAAGGTCTTTATTCCAGGATGTGGGGAGATGAGTACGTACAATCCCACACATCCTATAGAGAGTATAAGTACAGTGTATATTGAAAACATGGGTATTTATAAATAAGAGTTAAGATAATAACAAAGAATGTTAGATTTTGTATTGATGATAGATATTGGTGATTTCTTCAATTATTATTATTTTTAAATTTATTTCAACACGTCTTCCACATTGGAAAACTTTGAACCATTTTTTTTCGGTTTAAATACCCTAGGGTTGGTTATGACTAAAATAAAAAAAAACTTAATTTTTTATCTTTAACTAGCTAACCCGGCAAACTTCGCACCGCCTCAGAATCATTAACTGTTGTGTTAACTGATTCACATTATTTGATGCAATGAACCGAATTAACAGCTTTAATAAATATTAAACTAATGAATTTAACAAATCTACACATACCTACACAAACCACTAGACAAACATTAAGATTTTATATACAGACATCCCATTCCAACTATAATTTGCATTCCCTGTTACAACGTTTATATTATAAAGTCTTGGTAACAAATACAACATGGAAAATAACAAATACTTGATTTATTTGATAATAATTTGAACTTGACAGTCTTCAAACGCCGTACGTATTGTTAGGGTACCCCGATGTCGGCTTCTAAACCAACATCAGCACACCAACACGTCCCTGGCTAGCTCTCAGCGGGACAAGGGTACTCTCTATTCAGGGGGTGGGCAGCTCAAGGCTAGGGAACTTCTCTCCATCCTTCGGTGACCCACGGGATCCTCACTGGTCAACAATCCTCCCGCCGTAGCAGAATAATAACAATGTTAAATCATTTAGACATGTATTGTAAACTCAAACACATACATAGGTTTTTACAGTACAATTCAATTACAAGAAATGCAAATTACACAAACCTAGCTAAAGTGTTTAACTCTCCCTGACTGTCTCTCAAAACGAAACTCTCCGAGTCGTGATTTCCGCGGGGGCCCTACATTTCACTGAATTACGGACAACATTTAAAGAGGAAATCAAGATACAGCTTACATGTAGGTTGGCAGGAACCTCGTCTCATGTGGCAGCTTCATCAGGCACTTTCATAGTCTGAATAGACCGAACTATGGTGCGGCAAAAGGCCAATTATACTCAAAGGTATTTCAATAATACATCGCGGCCCGTTGAATTGGGTCCGCCGGCTACAGTGAGCCGCTAGCGTGCGTTCTCCAAGGCGCTCGGATTTCGTCTGTGTGGCGAGCGCAGCGGACTGCGGAGTCGCCGGGCAAGCGGGGAGGTAAACAGGATACGGGGCGGGGAGAGGCGGCGGCGGAACTGTGGGCTAGCTGCTCGCGTTCTCGAAACTACTCGCTTCAAGGGCGTATCGTAACAGTATGAACTAATTCTACATATTTCATAAACTATTGTGAATACCAAACATTAAACATTATTATTAATATTGTTGTAGATTTGTTGGATATTGGCAGATTGTCTTTTTTTGCTTCACTTATGTTACCTACTGTGCGTCAACTCTTATATTTTATGTAACCCTGTTTTGTTTATTATATTTTATGTTAACTGTATTTTATGTTACCTGTATTTTTTTCAGCTGTTTATTTTCATTGTAATTAAAAAAAAAGATGTGCTGCTTTATGTATAAAGACCTATGGGCGTTTAAATAAAATAAATATATATTAATTCCTGCCACGCGAGACTGAAATCATATCATTAATCATATTTTATAACCCTGAAATGATATAGTTTTCACATAAGTTATATTTATTACGTAAAATGAAATGTTGCTAGTTCTTACGGCAACACGTTTAAAAAAAAGCAGACAGACGTATATTAAACAATTACAATAATATTGTGTTCATTAGTAAAATTATTACCTATTAATATTTTACTAAAATAAATCTATTTTCATCTTGAACTGTTTTTTAATCTGTGTTTTTTTTAAGTGTTAAAGTGTTTTTTAAACTAAAATTAATTCAAATATATGTATAAAAGAAGGTTTGTACAACTTTCAGCATTTTTTGGTTATTCGAGATGGTAAAAATTTATTCCATTATTCATTGTATTTTGATTTTATTTCCTCAAGGGTGTTTTTAAATGGTTCGGAATGCAGGGTGAATTTACTGTAAATGTTGTGTGAATACGTCTTAAAAATATATTATAATCATAATAACATACATTTTGTAATAAATGAATAATATGTACATAGCACCGTTTTTTTTATATATAAAGATGCCTATCGTATTGTTAGCAGATACCTACATACAGGCGCCATATTGAAAGCGGGGGGGGGGGGGGGGGGCATATTTAGACAAGACTTTCTACAGAGAAACGAGAATATTATTTGTTGAATTATTAGTTTAACAAAAGAAAATCTAAGCAAATGTTCTACCTTCATGGTCATAATAATTACAAGCTGGGGATCCAAGAAAACTTAACTTTAAGAAAGGTGGGAGGAACAGTGAAATGTTGTAAAGGCCATTTCTGTGAAAAATGGTAAATATTTCTGTTCTGGAAAGTTGTGGGAGGTAGCCAAACCATAACTTTATGAGTCTGATTTGAGGCATTTAATTTTTTTTGTAAGTTGCCTCGAAATTTTGGGCTTGTATTAAACAATATTCGTGTGGGTTTTGCCTTTGAGTACGATCAAATTTTTTGTTGTTGATGTTGTGTTTAGTTCGTAAACATTCATATTTTTTTTACTTAGAGAAAATTTAAATGAATAATTTTATTATAAAGTTCTGCAAGTATTTCTTATTAACTATTATTTCTAAAAAAATCGTTTTTTCGAGGGATACGATAAATTGGTGAGAGCAGCCATCACCATTGTGCGCGGTGGTGAAGGATAAATGCACTTTGCTTTGCTAGAAGGAACCTTCTATTTATTTTGTTTTTCTTATTTATTCAGTAGGTATGCAAGGAGGTTCACCCCTGGGCATTGAAGGAATTAGATAAAGTTAATATTTAAAAAATACATTAAACGGACAATTTCTAAGCAATTAAGGGAGGAGTCTAGTCCATCCGAGTTTTTTTTTGTAAATGCGTTATTTTTTCAAAGATCAAACTTATTTTATTCACGAAATTTTTGTTACATGTAAAAGTTAATTTGAACAAGAAAAAAACACAATTGAAAATTTGGTTTGAATAGATGTATATATAGATATAGTGACTGCAAGCGAGGGTCTGACTCAATCGGTTGGAACCTGGAGATCTTTGAAATTATCTGAAACATGAAATTTAAAAAACATCGGTATTATATAAATGTAGAATGCGCATTAGGTAGTGTCGAGAGAAAAAAATGGCTTTATTTTTAAATTACCAGAGTCACAAAAGTTGCGTATGATCTGTAGATATTCGAAAACTTATGTAATAAAAATAAATGAACTTGTTGTTTACTATTAGCTCGCTAAAACGGTCGGAAATTTTGAAAAAAAAAAAATATATTTCGTGATTTGGAAAACAAATAAAACAAAGGGTCCATTTTATATTTTGTTGTAACAAACTTAATTTTTATTCCATAACTGCACTACAAAGAACGCAAAAAAATCTTTTGAAACATATGTGATGTGTTTGTTATAAACATAGAGGAGGAAAACAACTTTTTATTGAAAAAATCAGTATTCTTGTTGACTTACTTGAAATCATAAACTTGATTTTTTGTCAGCTTTACGTTTGTTATTAACAAACAAACGGTTAAATTATTGAATAAAAAATTAAGCACCATAATTTAAGAAAAATGGTTTCAGATTGTTTTTCTGATTTTCGTGCATTTTAGCAAACTAATATCCATTTAAAAAAAATTAAATGCAGTACTCATTTTCTTTGTAAGACGCAATTTTTGAGACCCCAGGCGTTACTAAATTCAAACGTTGAAATAATTACCAACTCTAATGCGCAATAACTATTGCTTGCAAAAAAAAATGTTGATATGCAAAAATTTCGGACATATAATGAAAAATAGGCCTTAATTTAGCAGTAACTTTGTCCTATATTAATATTTTTTTCAAGGATCGAGATTCATCCGCGTTTAAATGTTACTTTATAAATTTGAAGGAAGTGATTCGGGTGACAATTCGATGAGTTACGATTCCAACTAACTTGAAAAATGTGGTTCTGAGAAAAACGTGTTTAAAGTTTTCGCTTGTAACCGGGCCGCTCCGTTCTCCATTCTCCACTCAACCTGCTTGGCAAGCACCGCTCCAACTCCTATAACTTGATGCAATAACTTTGAGAATGTATTCTCCACATGTATCGGAGGGTCAAATTTTTGGATCGGTTGGACCAGACCCCTCATAATGCATGTAAAAAAGAATGTTTTGGAAGCGGAGTATTTCTATCAATTTGTATAAAAACTACCATTACTCCTACTACTCCCATATTTAAATCTGGTAATCTAGGAAAAGCAAAAATTTACCGAGCCGTATCAGATATCTCAAATATAGCAAACATTTTTCAAAAGCCAGTAAAAAAAGAATTAACTAATTTATGAAACGTAATAGTATAATTTAAGAAAATTAGTTCAGTTTTATGGAAAGTAGAAGCTCACACGATGCAATTGCAAACTTAACAAGGCTTTTTTTGTTATTTGTTTTTGGGGTGTTATGCCATGTTGCGCTAACTCCTTCTTTAGCCAACTTTTCGGACAGCGTTGCAGTGTCCGTTATCAGGATAGATCCGGTAGATCCGATAGATGGTGAACACTGCAACGCTGTCCGAAACGTTGGCTAAGGAAGGAGGTAGCACAACATGGCATAACACTCCAAAAACAAATAATGAAAATGCTTTTGGCCGTGAAAATGTAAAATCTTAACAAGGCTTGTTCATAATTCATTAGATAAATCATTAACATGTAATGGAATTTTCATAGATCACAAAAATGCCTTTGACAGCATGCCGTATTAAGAAATTATACATATAAGATTTTGAAGAATATTCCCACTAACGTAACATGTATCATTGAAAAGGAAGATAATACGAAAAAACGTAAATATAAAAAAAAAAAACAACAAGACTCAGAAAAATAAAAAGGTAATGGTCGGAACTGGGACTCGAGCCCAAAATCTCTTATCTTACCGAGATATGCATGCAACAAAAATCATTAACACGATGTATTAAGTTTTTGTCACATTCGTTGTTAGTGTCTATCCACCGTTCAGTTTCTCCCTGTGTGCTTTTCTTTATTCTGAGAATAATATTTGCATCTAAATTCCACAAGATCAATGATACGAATTATACGTTGTTTCTATTTGTGTGTAATAAATAGGACTATTCTTATGTGAAATAAAATTTCTTGGAATCAACCCTAAAACGTACCCGAAAACTTGACCAAAAATCGGTTTTATCTCAGAGATGAGGAGATTTTTTACGAATATTTTAGAATATTTGTTACACATTCTTCCTGTGTTGTTAGGAATACGTCACGTTCTAAACACCTTGAGGAAATGGTATGTAAATGATTGATATCCCTGGAGGCCTTTCACACATCACGCGATACGTTCAACTATATTTCTCACAGCATTAAGGTACACATTTCAGATTCTGAAGGGAAAAGTTGTCGCCCGGGACTGGAGGACATTTGTCCCACGTGGAATTTAACGCGCGTTAACTCTTCGTGTGGCAGATCGTGACACGTGAATTTGAGACCATTTCTAAATATTAACAAAGCGTTTCCTTGCTTAATGTCGGAAGCACGTGTCTATGTTATAATTATCGATGAATTTTTAAATTAATTATTACATTACGTTTATACATTTCTTCAGCAATTAACATAACACGAAGCACATAATACTGTATAATTAATATCATTAGAGAGAATTTAAATCCAATGAAAATATTTAATGTTTCTGCAAGGGTTGTAATGTTTGATCAGTTCCTAGCTAGACAGGCTGCCCGTTAAAGGCTCGAAGATGAAGATGTGAATTGAAAGGGATATATATTATCATTAGGCGAAAATTGTGAAAATGTTTATAAAAAATTACTCGTTTAAAACGGAGCAAAAGTCTGTTGAAAAATGTCTAAAGTAGCATTTGAAGATAAACTGTGAGTTTTTTCATACTAATAAAATGATAAATAACGGAACAGTTATTTTTTTGGAACATACTTTGCGATTTTTTTTATTTCGAGCGAATTTCATATAATTACCGTTTCCGCTCAGCGCTCAGCAAGTGTATAAAAATAACTTATAATCTATTAAGAACTAAAAAGGACAAAATTTTCAAGGAAAATATGGTATAAATCAGAAGAAATTCGGAAAGCCGGGTATTGAGGACCGAACTCAACTTGTGCAGGGAGTTTTATTGTTTAATTAGCTATTATATCTGAAGGGAGTATTATAATGGAATTAGCTATCGGTTTTCTGCAATGGGTAAATAGGTTTTAATACTTATTGGATTAAAGTTGCTGTGAGAGAGAGTAAAAAAAAATATTTATAACACTGGACATTTTTGTTATTTGGTGTAAGTTGATGATGATAGTATATACAGTGCTTTTGATTGTTTCATATTTTTTCGACTTTATTTGAAAAACTGAAGTGTTCTCATGTTTAAACTCCTTAAATGTTCGTTTATCCTTATTTCATAGTTTTAGGAAGTTTTACATATTAAAAAAAAATCCACAATCGTACCAATACTAAGCGACTTTTTACTTTTCCTTCTCCTCCCTATCCCCTACTTCTTTCAGTTTCACAACATTCCATCTATAACGCTAGTGGACAAGTGGTTTCCATCTAGGCGTCATTGGTTCAATTCTGCTAGCTAAGCTAAGCCATCCGTCCTTGCACACTTTCCTCTTATAAGGAGAATTTCACACTTGACACTGCAAAATTTTACATAGAAATAAAACGACAAAGTTACAAATTTGATTAGATTCTTACCTAAGTCACAAACCAGAAAGTGCAAAGTGAACCTTTTAAGAGGTGATAAATATGCAGAGTTCCTCCTTTATAGTATTTTTGTGAGCATCCCGACAAAGTACTCACAGTCCTCAGCCAACTGGAACAGGTCCTCGACACCTTGAACACTCGTTTACCAATGGGTGTTCCTCGGAATTTTGCGTTTAACAACATCAAACGATAACAAGTTAGTTCAGTAACCTCAATGACTGCAGCCAAAATTCAAACGCGTTATTTTATATTAACCCCTGTTGTGCCAAGAAATTTATCGTGGATTTGCTGGTAGCTCACCGCACTTTCCTCGATTTTATGGTATTTTCCAAACAATGCATAATATTATTCTAGCTTTTCGTATCTCCACTTGCAAACTTGTTTATTTTATCTGTGAAGAAGCGCTTCGCCAAATTCCATGTCAAATATTATAAATCCGATTTCGAACGACTGTATTTATTTACAGCAAATCATCGTATATGACATTCCCTTGTTATAAAGACACGTACTAAGCTGATGCAAAACTCAAAAATAATTGCTTATATCTTCATTATATAGGGTGTTAAGGTACGTACTTACTGTAACCAGTGATTCCTGACATTATTTGAAGTGAAAAACGTCACTTTTTTTTTCTTCAAAACCAAAAAAAAATGGCTACTGATTTTGTAAGTTTTAAGTTGAAAAAACACCATCGAAAACATCACCGGAGACCAAAACTTCGCTTACCAAAATTTTGTACATGACAGGACTACTCATTTGAAAAGTCATTAAAAGAGATGAAAAATACATATATAAAATTGGTTAAATAGGTTACGTTAGGTTAGGGTTATGATATATTTAAAACAAAAATCATCGCTTTTAATGAATTTTCGAAGAGATGTTTTGTTGACTTGATTCTGATGGCATGGAACCATATATATTTTTTTTTACAATATTAGAGAGAAAAAAAAAACAATTCTCTACACATAAATATTTGACCGGTCAGTGGCTGAGTGGGCATCGGGTTTGGATCCCATCTGGGCATCGCGTGTTCGATTCCTCGGCTGTCCTCCATCACGACACAAGCAACATTTTGCTGGTGGTAATAGAAGATTTTCAAACATTGTTGGGTTATTCGTAACCTGGGAATTTTTGACTTTCTTTTAAAAAAAAAGTATCTACCCCGAGAAAACTACGTAGAATAGATTAAAAAAATTATTTTATAAATTTACTACCGAGTACCCGACCTGCGTGGTAATGCCACTCAAATAAAGTGTTTATGTTTTAATTCTGTTTATTGAATTCCAATGCACAATATTTTTTGTTTCATCTGGTGCGTACACGTATAAATCTAAAGGTTTTCCGACCCATGAGCAGGCCGGTGACCGAACAACTCAAATTGAAAACACCTCCTTTAAAAAGTCAAGTGATGAAAAATATATTTTAAGAATTGGTTTAATAGATTACGTTAGGTTAGGTTATGGGCTTCTTTTTTTAAAGCTTTTAATAATTTTTCAAAGAGGCTTTGAGTTTACTTGATTATAGGTTGGCATACAGCTGTCTGTGTGAGAAGCGAGTGTTTTCCAATTTAGTTTAATTTACTACCTGCTTAACCCTGCCTCCACCTGCTCTCCCTTTACCATCCATCCCCCTTCCCGTGTTCCCCTTATACCTTCCACGCCTTCTCCTTCCCTCATTCCCCCTCCCGCAAAACCCCTCTACTTCGTTCCCCGTTGCTGAACTCTATGAAATAAACACGCTTTTGACAGCTGTCAGTGTGACACGCCTGGATTTCCTAAATTTACCCCCTACCATCTCCTACCGCTACTACGTCTTCTTCGCAATCTTTCTCTCTGCTTCTCTCTCATCCTCCACCCAATTTTCACACTTCCCCAACGTATCCTTTCCCATGCGCCCCCGTTCCCTCCCGCATCACCTTCGCCTCTCCCGTTCTACTTCCACCTTCCCCGCCCCTTGCCCATTAGGTACTGCATAAGGGACAAGCAAAGAATCATTAATTTTTATTTATTAAGGTAAACACATTAGATAGAAACAATAAAAAAACTGTTTTTTTTAAACCAAGTGAGTAATGCTGTGTCATGGTTAAAATGAATTTACGATAAAAATAATATAATACTATGTTACTTTTACACATTGTTTTTGCGTTCACCTCGTTCGGCGGCACCCTGCTGTCAATTATTCGGTACGATAATATCTAAAGTCAGTAAAAAAAACATCCAGACAATTTTTTTAAATATTTGTACAGTCACGATATTGTTACCACACGGTAACACCTCCCATATACAAGTATAATAGCAAAAAAATATAAAAATAAATGTTACCAAGAAATTTAAGAAATAAATAAAAAAACAAATGCTGAACAAGTACCGTGGCCGAGAGATCATAAAAATCTCTAACTCATTTTGTGATGCTCAGAGTTTGGAGGGCTTTGAAGGAGAAAATGGACGGTTACCACGCTATGGTTTCCTCTTAGGGTAAGAATAATCGAGTCAAATTTAATGTTTCAAAGACTCAATCACATCCGATTACATCTTAAAGGTATCGAAATGCCTATCTAGTCTTCTTAAGAGGCCGGTGTTTGAATTTCTACCGATTTCTTGCAAACCTCCATTAAACATTTGAAGTTTTTAAGCTCTTAAAAAAATATATGTTATTCTTGAAGATAATATCTAGACATTAGTCGCGCCCAAACGCAAATTATATAAAATTCCCTCGATAGAAAAAAACCGCAAAGTATGCTCCAAAAATTATTATAAACACGTTTGTTTCAGTTATTTTAAAAGTTATATGTATGAAAAAATTTCACAACGTTTCTTTAAATGCTGTTTAAGACAATTATCGCGAGATTTTTGCTCTATTTTAAACGAGTCGTGTTTTATTAAAGATTTTCATGATTTTTGCATCGATTTTATTGTTGTAAATGTTAGCGCGCTCTTCTAACATTCGTAATTTCATATCTCTCCGTCTTCTTCTTTTTGGGGCCAGGAACTGAGCCTTAACGGAAGCAATCTTGCAAAAGACCAGCTCAGGCATGGGAGCTCTATCGAAGACAGAGTCAAGTTAGCCTATCAGAAGCTGGGCGTACTGTACCTACAGGTAAATAGTACACAACTGCTAACCCTGTACAAATTGCAAGTGCACCCTTTTGTTTAATATGGCAGCAGTATCTGGCCTGGAACCCCAAAATACATTAAAAAACTTTGACTCGGGCGGTTCGTTTGATAGATTTCCCTATCTTAACAAACGGATTGCAATCTTTGGAGCACTGGCATCAGGTAGGAAGGCTGTCCTTATTCTACAGGTATTACAATGGAAGATTTTCCGAGGAATTAGCGTCATTGATCCATTCGGCACTGGTGCTTAGTCGGAAAACACGCCAAACGCACGCTCAACATGTGTACATGGTTGATATTTGTCACATGAGAACGGGTTGTTTCTACGACCCGTACTTGAGTTCAACAGTTCGGCTGTTGAACGATTGGCCAACTGGTGATTGGAAACTCAGAGTTCGGCTTTTCACTAACTCCTACACTCATTACTCTCACTCACAAAGATCCTCCACACAGCATCCCCAAAGATGACATTGGCCTGAACTGAGTGAAAATATTTTCCTCTGGACCCTTTATATGAAGTTCATGTAAAAAAAGCAACCAGGCGTTTATCTCTAGCGAACAGAAAAAACGCACATTTTAAAAGTAAGTTTCAGTTCTTTGAAAAAAAAAAATTGGTTCCATCACTTCACTTTCATAATAAAATTCCGCTCTTTAAACTGAGTTGTCTATTTATATGTGTCATAACATTGCAAATCCCCAGAAAAGCGAAAAGTAAGACTAACTATGATTAATCTTATTCTATGTTTGAATTGAATATTTTTTTGATTTTGTAGAAAGATATATTCTCAATTTCTTCACACTTGGAGAGTAAAATGATTACGTGCAGTGATTTTCCATTTGTTGTTTTTTTAAACACGGTGCTGAACACATTTTTGGTGTTTGTTCAGCAAAAATATTTCTGCCGATTATTATTTTTTAAATGTAAAGGATTTTGATATGGCATTCTCGACTACATGCCAGGGAACGTTTTTCGTTTAGGCATCCCTTCCCAACTGAGATACATAAGAACTCCCCTTAAATAAATAAGGGTTTATATGCTTATCTTTCGCGTGTAGACTCGGGATGAAATCGAATACCTACAAAGAAGCAATTGCTTATGCGTGACGTAGTTCTAGAATTGATCGCATCGGAACGTGACAGATCAATGAATTTCGCAGTTGAAATATTATTTTTTGATCGAAATGAATTTATTGTCCTGGAGTTTGAACGAATTATTTTAATAGCGTAATTTATTCGCGTCTGATTTTGACGAATTTGCATGAATTCAATGAAAATATTCGAGAATTTTAATTTAGAGACAATTAAAAAAAAGGTTTTTAGGCGTTATTGAGAATACTGTTTCATTTATTAAAATGCTGATATTACTGATTCCTTTATTTTAAAACCATAAAATAAATATAAAGAAATGTATCCAACCAGTAAAACTAAATTGTCAAATTTAAATAACATTTAAAAAGTTTCGAAATGTCCTGTTTTAATTGTTTTGCACTTTGTCTATCCATATTCAAACGCTAGTCCCAACATTAATGTTTATAAAAAATATCCCTACGAATGCATATTTTTAATTGAAATAAAACTGCTAAAAATAACATCACGTTTTTTTTACCTTCGACGGAATTCCGAAATAACTGTAACACTAATTAAAAAAAAAATGCTTTTAAAACCCTTTTTGGTGTCCATTTTAATTAAATAAAAACAAATCACTTTGCAGTCACCACTAATTTAATTAAAATTATCAACATGTTTCGAAACCATTGGTTATGAAACATGATGATAATTTTAATAAAATATGTGATGCATGCAGTGGGATTTATTTTAATTAAATTAAAACTAAAATGATTCAGAATTTAATAACGATATTATTGAATTTAATTTATTTATAGGTAAAATAGAGCCAAAATTTCTTTTTAAAATTTGTTAAAATAGAGCCAAAATTTGAATGATTATGTTTCATTTATAGATATCTGTGAATTTTTTCATACCTGTAACATTGTTCTGTTAAAATAATAGAACAAAATATGTTTTTAATTATTTTCGGAGCAATCTACGCGACTTTTTTCCATCGAGGGAATTTCATGTAATTACCGTTTCGGCTCTACAAATGTATAGATATAATATCCTAAAAATTACTTATATTTTTTTAGGAACATAAAAAATGAAAGTGTTCAAGAAAAACATATTATAAATCATGCGGGAGCAAGAAGTTAATCATAACTTATATTAAGTTGGATTTTAATTTTTTAAATATTTTTTTCTTCGATACATGTCAATCATATCTACATTTCAAATTATAATATGCTAACGGTTAACACAATGTTTTTCATGATAGATAAACGCCTAAATTTCACTTTTGATAATATTCTAAAGTTGAAGCTCATTAAGTGTTATTAATTATATGAAATGTAAAATGAGGATAGTACATAACTTGTTCCAACGTTTTGACATACAACGCAGACCACTTTAAACTACCAACGCAGGCACGGCTACTGAAATGATGTGATGGAAATCTATTGGAATAGCCAACCTTGTTAGGTAACAGAGTTACCAACATACGGTGTTTCCACGCGTGTGACATAAAAAACGTTAAAGTGGTTGGCATAAATTCCAATCCTCAGCACTTGGCGAGTCAATCGATCTCAACCCGCATGACAATGGAATCAATTTGTTTTCAAGCTTAGCTAAAGAGCTTTCAGACCTAAAAAATATTGTCACGAATTGGTTCTTGTAAAAAAGTACATTTTCATGTGAGAAACAATATTTTAGACACGGCTGATAAAACATGAAAATATATTTTCGTTTGTCAAATTTTTACTTTTCTCTTCTATTCATTTCAAATGATGCGTTACACAATAAATCTTACAAATTTGCCATAGGCCACCACTCTTAAGTGGTTTGCTACGTTTGGTGACTCAGCAGGGGTGTCCGGGTTCTTCGGGTGATGTCGGGTTTTTGGCGGCGGTTGCGTCTGTCCATACATGGCAAGCCGGATCGGGAGAGACTGGTTGAGGAAGATTTTTACCTCTCCAGCAAAACTCATAGGGAACATCGCCTGGCACCGCAGTGGGAGTTATTGTTATTACGCAATCTAGGGGTTATTGTGTCCAGAAAGGATGGACGTATGAATCCATCCCTCCTGGACACAATAACCCCTAGATGCCTATTCACCCCTTAAACTTTTCCTTCCCTGAACTTCCTCTTCTTCCTTTCCAAAAAAACCCTCCACACAGCATCTCCAAAGAAAACCTAGGCACCGAGGGGAATAATTTTCCTCAGGACCTCCTGTGTGGAGCTAATGTAAAAGAAAATGGTAAGGTAAATATTATCAAATATAGTAAATTCGGTTGTCTGCTGTGGTGTAAGACGACAATTCAGATTGTTTGGTGACCAGATCTGAATAGCCAGTAATTTTCCCATATCCTTCCCCTCCCCACATACCTTCAGCCTAACATTATACCCCAATTGTGTATGCTATAGTCTCACTGGCTCCGGGTGGTTGAGACCAGTTGGGAATCTTGTGCGGTATTTACATAAAAATTTAAACAAATGTGTTTCAACGAAGAGCTCAAACCATTAATTATGTTTTTAAATAGGTCATATTCCCAAAGTTCCATTGAAAAAAAATATAAAGTTCCATTACAAAGCAACGAATTAATTTCCAAACCTTGATATATTTAATTTAAAACTATTAAATTTTCCATATTACAGGTAAACATAGTTTTCACACGTTAAATTCCGTGCAGAAGTACAATTACTAATATCATTCCATACAATGTATGGAAGAATCCGAAGGTTCATGCCGAAGATCCCTTTAAGTGAAAAAAAAAGTACATTTGTATACTTTTCATTACTTGTGCCGGCGTGCAATATTTTTATTTTTTTTTGTTTATCAAAACATGCACAGTACATTATGATACAAGTAATATGATATTATAAATTAAATTATTACGTGGTTACGTTGGTCTGTGGAATCAGCAGGTAATTTCACCTGAGAAAAGAAGGGTTCTAAAAAATAACTAACGAATGTATGAGTAATAGTAATTAAAAGAAATAAAGAGAAATTTAAAGTCATTAATTATTTGCTCCCGAATTGAAATTCACTCATAAACGTTTAATGAAAAATTATGTGTAGCTAGTTTCAAAATATTTTATATCACCTTTTTAACACATTAGTTTTAGATGTTATCGAGGAACTATGAATAATATCTGACGACCATTGTTTCCGATCCCCCAGATCAACTGTTGAGCCGGAATTTTGGCTCAAAACTCCTTGAATTCGAAAAATACTCTTTCAAACGTAACTCTCCGACCAACAGGCGAATCGCGCGTTCCTAAACAAATCACTTGGCTGATCTGAGACTAAGATCGAAAAGTTGGGAACAACGGTCTTAAGCATATTAATTTTTCGTAGTGGGCATAAGATGTGATTGCACGAGTAATTGGTGAGTTATTTGCTGCACTAGTGTTGTAGGCTTCTATATGAAAAGCGAAGCGGTCATGGTAGTGTATTGGAACACTTAAACCAAAAAATTATGGCAATTTGGGACTATTTCATCTATTTTATTATTTAGCAGATTAGGTAGAATCAAATGAATCTGACAATGTGCATCTTTTTGAAGTGAAAAATACATATGCAGGGTTGTGATTTGAAACTCGATGAAACGAAAAAGTGACATTAAAAAGAGACAAACACATACATCTATAATCTATAGGATTTGTGTTTATTGGCCTGCGACAGAATGAGATAGAATAATCGGTCTTCTCTTTGTGCGATGCTTCGTAGCCTTCCCACTACTGTTTACTTTGGTTTTCTGAAGATTTAACTTCTACCGCGTGTGAACTGCACACTTGTATTTTTTTATAGTTTACAAATTATAATTTGTAGTTTTGTTGTATTTTTGAGTAAATATTTCGAAATTTTATTCTTTATGCTACCCACAGATAAGAGAAACAAAAGGGAGATATGCTACGTTGGCCGCCGGACCGTGGGCAGACTACGGCGTAATACGCGAAGTATGAATACGGAAAGAATTCGTTCATTTATTTGATTTTGTGTCGTAACCGAGCACGGTTTGTGCCCGTTTTATTCAAAATACCGTCTTGTTCAATGCAACTATGTAAAAATACGACAAGCAATGTGAACTTCAAGATAAATTGAGTTTTCGACTATCGATATTTCGTAAAATTAGCAGGGCTATGTAAAAAAATATATATATATAAAAACATATTATTTCTTTGAATTTTTTTTTGTAGATAATTATTGGTGTCAATGCTGATTGGTGGTAGAAAAAAATGCCATGCTTTACTTTTCAAATCTTTAGTTTTTATAAAAAAATTGATTGGTTGTTTCGCATGTGTACCATTTATCCGATTTTCAATGAAACTTTGCTGATTTTTTGTGCCCGAGCCCGCGGAGGTTTCTGTATATAGGAGTATAACGGTGGGCTCTAGCATTATGAAATTATTTCCTTTACCATACATCCGAATGGGATGAAACTTTGGTATTTTGGTGTGGGCACGTCCGTGAAGGTTTATATACATTCAACGGTAACCTCTGGTGTTATGAAATTTGTATATTTTTTGACGCGTGATCAGTTTAAAATATGTGTGCAATTCATAAAGTTAAGCGGCAGGAAGGGAAGGAGAAGGGGAAGGGAATCCGGGACGACTGATCCGATAGGGAGAGAATAACAGTGGTGGGGAAGGGAAACGAAGGGGGGGGGGGGTTGGCAGGGGTGAGAGAGGGATGAAGGGGGGGGGGGGTTCGCGAGACGGGGAGAAGCATAACAAAAAAGACATTGGGGTGACATATGACATTGGGGTGACATATGACCATGGGGTGACCTATGACCCTGATGTGACCTACGACCGTGGGGTGACCTATGACCTTGGGGTGACCTATGGCATGGTTAGTCAACAAATGATTCATTTTGCTCGCACCTCTCCATAACACTTTTCGTAACGCATTCGCCAGCTTACTCCCCAAGAAGTTGAAGTAAAACTTCTTTACGCACGCTCGACTTGGGGGGTAAGCTGGTGAATGCGTTACGAAAAGAGTGATGTTACGAAAAGTGTGATGCGAACGGTAATCGATGCGAACGGTGATAGGACGAGGTGAACGGTCGGGCCTTGACGCACGCTTGACTTGATAAATGCGTTACGTTATGTTTAGTGTTATGGAGAGGTGCGAGCACAAGGAATCATTTGTTGAATAACCATGCCCTAGGTTAACCCAAGGTCGTAGGTCTCCCCAGGGTCGTAGGTCACTCCGTGGTGGTAGGTAACCCCAAGGTCATAGATCATCCCACAGTTTTAGGTCACCCCAGAGTCATAGGTCACCCCATAGTCATATGTCACCCCAATTTTATATGTCACCCCAATGTCAATGTCACCCGAATGTCATGTTTTCTATAATAAGTTAGTGAAGTTTTACTTCAGTCGTGTGGTCTAAAGCACACTCGTTTTTTTAAAAATGAAAGACAAACTTTCCCGGGTAACGAATCACCCGACAATATTTGATAATCTCCTACCACCACCTCAGTAAGCCGAAAATGTTGCTTGAGTCGTGATGGAGGACTTAGCCAGCTGAGGAATCGAACACGGAACGCCTGGGTGGGACCCAAACGTGATGCCCACTCAACCACTGACCGGTCATACTATGATTCGATGTGTTTTTAATTTAAAAATTTAGTTTTTACAACGCATATTTAAGATGAGATGGCTGTTAGACAGCATTCAGAGTGGGATGGTACACAGATGTATGGGACTCTTGTGAAGTACTCAAATACAAAATAAATTAACATTAGTAAAAAATCATAATTTCTTTTTATGGATTTTTACAACAAAAGCACAATTTGAGTGTTATTGTGATTAACATTATTGAACAAAACCAAAAACTGTTAATATTCTAAACCGATTAGAAACAATTGATGTGGATTTTTTACGAATGGGACACTTTACGATTTGGACACACTTATTCCGATTTATCGGTTCTGAGAATAAGAATTTTTCATCCAAATTTTCAACTGGAATAATTTTTAAATTAAAATACCGATTGCTATCGATTTATATTGTTGCAATCTTTATTCGTTGTCATTTGAATGTATTGCTAATTGCGAATGCAGTCGAGATGTATACGCATAGAAATCTGTCCTAAGTATTAGTGCCAACGAAAACGACAAGTTTCAGGTGTGAGTTCGAAAAGGGGCGGATACTTTAGCGTAAGCGAAGGTGTGTAATAGTATTGGTTAGCAATATCGGCGACACGAGGTAGCGCAGTTCTAAAGGGTTCAAACTGCCTATAGCATATCTCGGGTTTCTAATATCTTTGATGCTACCTATTAGGTCTATGTATGTGTACCTTATATTGAGGATTCCATATTGTGGAAGCATACTCCAGTGGAGTTCTGATGAAAAAAATGAACAAAACAACATTTCTAGAGTCAACAAACAACAAAACAACATTAGAAGGAATTGGATCTTAAAGGAATTTCAAAGAATATATGAATATTTGAAGGAGTTTGAAATAGTTTGTTCAAAGTGCTTAGCAAAAAATAATTTGCTATCTAAGTAAACTCCTAGATCATTGTATTCAGATATAGGTAGCAAAGGTTTATTGTTCAAGTTGTAAGGTTAGTTGATTTTATTTTGATTTCTGGTAAACGTAATCGACTGATACATACCTATGTGGACAATATTTTATTAAGGACATAAATATGTCATATTATATACAAATTTGAGAATTTACATCATATTATACATATACAAATTCTCAAAATACCATTCCTATTCAAAAGTTCTTGGGTGTCCAGGGGTAAAGTGCATTAACTTCGGGAGGTGATTCTACATGATGGTAGGAGTAAAAAAGATTAACAACTTTTTCCGAAATTCCAACATTTTTTTTCCCATACAAAAAGACGTAGGTACCTACTAAAAATCCTTAGTGTGAGGTACGATCTTACTTACTGAGAGCCTGCCGGGCACGGTTGTGGTAACAGTGCATGTTGTAATTGGCCCGTATCGTAACAGCGGAAAATAATAAAGCTGGCGGCACACGCCGGTCTAATTTTATCTTTTTACCACAAAACTACCACTAAAAGTTGGAATTTCGATAAAATTTGTTCATCTTTTTTACTTATAATATCATTTAGAATCACCTTCCGAAGTTAATGCACTTTACCCCCGGACACCCTGTATAGTTAAGGGAACAATAAATTTGAGACAATTCAATAAAATTTAAAATTCACTCGAGGATTGATTGAAGTCGACGCACATTGAGATTTTCTTAATTACCCGATAATAGGTAACTTTAAATAATAGAACAATTATTTTTCTCAACAAATGAGATAACTCTTACATTATACAAGTAGTACCTTACTATAAAAAACCACCAGATGGTTGTAGTAATATTTGCATGGCCTCTTTGAAAAGAATTGTTTGATGGCAAACACTGTATACATACCAACATTGTAATGGTGAACAAACAGAACCTTCAATATAAGGAAATTGTTAAAAAGTCATTCTCACATTGTGGCTGTCGAGAACATCTGCGCTCGCAGAACATATTATTGTCTGATATTGAAGGAGTAAAATATTGGAAAATTCTTCATAACTCGTTTCGGAGATGCAAGTCACTTTTTGCTTTACTAGAAACTTTGAAAAAGTTCCACTGCAGACAAGCAAAATTGTTGGTAAAGTTAACCGTGTCGAACCATTCGGTATTTGTCGCTAAAATTGTCACACATTAGAATTTTTGAAGTGAAAACTTCTTTAGCACCGTTGTGATTTGAAACTCGATTAAATGGAATCGAGCGACACTATAAAGAGACTTACATACATCTATAGATTTTCCCTGCGAGACTAATCTGTGTCCTTTTTGTGTGGTCGTTCGTAGTCTATCTCTTCTTTATGCTGTGTTTCGTAGAATAAAATGTAAAATATTTTTTAAACTTGGTAACAATATTATATTAAATAAACCCCACAACTATCCTACTCCTGATGCAACTCTGCATTTGTATCATTCTCATTTCTGGAGACATTTCCAGTTGTTTTCTGAAGATTTCACTTCTACACATGTTTATTTTATGCGATATGGTCTATCGCTAATAGGACGATTGCATTTCCAATTGTGTAAGATACTTTGCGCTGCTAAAGGGAATTTTTTTGGAGAAGGAGACTGGGAAGAAGGAGGTTATGAGACACCTGGTTATTCAGATCTAGTCACTAAGTACGGCTAGAACCATTTAAAGTTTTTCTATTGCTGATTTTGATAGTGAATTACTAAGGACAAGTATTACTCTAGAACGCGCTGCAAGAATGTTAGAAGCTTCTTCGGTATTCGTGTGCTTTTCATTCGGTGCATGTACGGCCCATCTTAGTCTATAGAGCCTTAAATTGGTAGAGAGTCTGGGAGCTTTGTAAATATCATTGAGCTCATTATTGTGGCAGATTCTCCATGTCTCTCTCTCTTGCACCGCTCCTAAAATTCTTCAACGTACCTTTTTTATTTGTAAGGTGTCCAGCTGTTCCCGCCTCACATACATAGTCCAAGACCGTTCTAATAATTGTTTTATAAAGGTTAATTTTGGTAAGGTGCCTTTTAAGAATCAGATTTCAGAGGAAATTTTGAATTTTAATTTATCAAATAAGAGAAAATTATAAAATTACTTTTTGGACGAGAGCTCTACAGCTCACAACATAATAGTTATTTTTCATAAAACTTTTTGAAAATAAAATGTCTGAACATTGCTAAGTGTGTTTTTCTAGCAAATCCTCAGATTACAGTTTTTCCAAGGATCCCAAGGATTTCCAAGGATTTTGGATACAAAAATAAATCATTGTAGATTATTAAAGATAAGTTTTCTCTAAGCGGATTTACGAGGATTTATCGGTTTTCAAGTAAATAGATATGTAAATAATGTACAACAATTATTATTTTCACTTTTTTTAAATCAACCCCACACAAGAGATCTTGAAGGATGAACCTTGTCTTGAAGAAAATAATTTCCTTCGGTGATGTGTGGAAATCATATTGGATTTCAAATTTAAAAAAAGAAGTCCTCTTGACGAAATATGAAAAAAATATCCGATTTCTCGAAGAAATAATATAATACTTTGATTGGAATCATGGAAAACAATCTGTCGTTATTTGATCCAAATTGAATTGACTTTTTCGGAATGACAGCGAAATATCATTTTAGTATAAATGTACCAGTATTAATATATTTCCATCTGATTGTTACTTCAACTTATTTTGTTTTGAAAATAATTGGATTCAATTTGTGAGTCATGCCTAGTTCACGGAGGACAGGACAATATTGTATTGTCTCGGCTCCGGAACCATTTTCCTAGTGTAAAGTTTGGGGGACAGGACAATGAACCAAGACAGTGTCTTAAAGATAGTCGGGCACACCCACCTCTGCGCCCGGTTGCATTTACCGCGTGTAGAGACTAGACACTGTTTAGTAGACAGTAGGACAACGCCAGTCATGAGTGGTTTGGATTATTTATGCGCCATTCGCTCCACGCGTACGTATCTTGACTCTCGGCGCTCGGATCTCGCGTAAAATATATAGATAACGATTGTTTCTAGCGATTGATAGCCCATATTATTAAGAAGAGCAGCGCAGGGAAAACAATTGGGGAGGCAATTGTTTCTGCTATGTAAATGTCGGGTTTACTGTATTTACGCATTGAATTTTTGGGAAAATGAGACTTGGTAGCAATGCAAAGTGCTTTAAGCGATTCTGTATCTTTTATACGAATCGGATACGGAAACGATTCCATACGTAATCGCCTGTCAAATTTGTGTGATTGTCTATGGCTTGCAATTGGTTTTTCTCACTACTAAAATTGCTCTTCTGATGACATTCACACGCACATTTTATACTCCTGAGGATTTTCCACTTCTAATTCTTTAAGGATCATTGCAGACAATCCTGATGAAGATCTGCGCCCCATCCAATTACGAATCCACGGTTGTTTTCTTTTTTCAATCTGTTAGTTCGTTCTCCAATACCTCTTGGTACCTCTCTCTCTCTGGTTTCAATCCTGGGATTGGTTTGCAGCAATTTCCTCTAATATTCTTTTCCATTCTTCCCTGTCTTGTGCGGCTCTTTTGAATTTTGCATATGATGAGCAGCGCACGTCCACCAGCAGGTCCTCCAGGTACTCTCGGCGTGGGCGTCCCCTGGAGTTTGTCCCCTCAGTCATACCTCATACCCTCCATTATGGCATGCAAGAGGCCTTCTTGTAGTATAACATGACCGATCCATCTTGCTCGCCTTTCGGACAAGGTCCCGAGCAGGTGCCTTCCTCCTTCGATTCTTTGGAGAACCTCCTCATTTGTGATGTGGTCTCTCCAGGAAATTCCTAATAGTCTTATATAGGACCACATCTCAAAAGCCTCTAATCTCTTTCGGATAGGCACCATGTTTCGCAGCCGTTCATCAAAATACTCCATACATAGGTCTTGATGAGGAGTATTCTCAGTTTTAGGTCTACATTATTAGATTCTATTATTTTCGACCTTTTATTGAATGCAAGCCTAGCCTGATGTATACGGCTGTCGACCTCGCTCTTAGACCGACCGTCCCATGTTATTTTGCTCCCGAGGTAGACAAATAATAACTCTTGGTATAAAAGACCTAATATTTTTTTCGAACTCTCTCGTAACCCGCGTCGTCATGTATCATTAGCCGCAACGATCCGCGTTTGAACTACACGTCGCATTATTGTATTGTCCTATAGTCCTTCCTGTCTTGCGCTATCGAAGCTGTTCACGGAGCCGGGAGAGGAAAATATTGTACTGTCTTCTGCATTATTACCGTGTTAACACGGCATCAACATTTTTTCAAAGCTTATTTTGCTATTCAATGCCATTAAAATATATTTAGTTTGATAAAATGATTAATACATCGAAGTGGAGGATCCTTATCCACCAACAAAATGAAGTTTGGATCGCGATACTAAGAAGCATATCAATGGAAAGTAACACAAAAATGCCTTTGAATGGTGGTATTTCACCAGGGCAATACTGAGAGTATCTAGCCCTATGTACTTAACACTCGTTGAAGTGTTATTCATTAAGTGCTTCTACAATAATTTATTAATTGGAAACGTTTTTTCGTGTTGACACACGCTGGGTAATGAGAAAATTTATTACTGGTTAGTTGCGAACTAACAAACTTTATTTGTCATGTACACAATTTAATTAATAGTTTTTGGAGGACATGGTTTAGAAATATATATGGACAAGTAAAACATCATTTAACTTAATTTTATGCTTGTATTGGGAAAAAAAACTGAAAAAAATGTATCAAAAATTAAGATTATTATGAAATATGGTTAATAATTATTATTGATTTATTGTTGACAAGTTTGGTTTGCAGAACTAATTTAAAAATAACTTCTATTATATTATATAATATTACTTCTAATGGTTTTTCAAAGGAGTATTAAAATTGAATGATTCTGAGTCGTAATGGAACCAATATTTGTAATTTAATTACCAATATTAATATTAGATTTATATTTTGAAAAAAAAACATTTTTATGAACAAGTTCTGTTGTGTAATTATTATAACGCATGGCATCTCTTTCATCTTCAGAAGGCACAATCGAACTATGGTGAAGCAACTTACGGACGATATAATATTCATATTATTTCTATGTAGGTATCTGCTTATTATGAAACTTAAATTGCTTTTATTTTTATTACCTATGCCTGTTTTGATTTCCGAGTAAAATATCGGAAATTATTAATGATAATTAATAATTGCCCTTTACATTTTTCACAGTTTTTATTGCATTGTTTAAATTTGACTAAGCTCGTGAAATTGAGTTATTTCCAAATGAATTATTTGGATGACTCAGGGGTTTGTTTTTTCTACAAAATTACTACATTAACTTATATGTTTGTGTTCTATATTTAACCAGCTGACCCGACCACGCGTAGCTGTGGCTATCGAAACGCAACGCCATCTACTGGTTGGTTACCCAATCCATATAACCAATGTCATCTGTTTATTTGCATACAAATCAAATACACACCGCCCGCTTACCAGCCCGCTCCAATTATATATTATTATTTTTCAACCAATTTACGCAAAACCTTGACTAATTATATACCTAAACCTTTCTCATGAATCACTCTATCTATTGATGAAAACCACATGAAAATCCGTTCAATCGATTTTGAGTTTATCGTGAACAGACAGACAGACAGACTTTAATTTATAATTTTTATTTTATTACATTTCATTTTATTTATAAGCGTTATAAATTGTGTTTATAAATTCATAAATGACAGTGATAATAATATGTATAATATTGACCAATAAAATAACGACAAATTGAAATTTAGAACCATAATACAAAAATACACAACAGTACCTATACCTGATACACATTTCTGATAAAGTGCATCTTCTTACTTAAATCTACAAAAAGTGTTAAATGGAAATTTTCGAGGGTTTACATTTAAATTACGTGTGGAGATAATTAATCTCAGCTTAATTATGTCTGGGAGTGGCGAATGAATTATATTATTTTACTTATTTAGATATTAAGCTAATTTTAGAATTCAGCTGCCACGCGTAAAAATTATGATACGGCGGACCTTGTTCGTGAATAAACTCTTTTTTTTAATGAAAATAATATTATTTAAAATATAAAATTGCTCTCACCGAGGGAATTCAATCAAATTGTCGAACGTAGATTTTCAAACCATGAAGCTTGAAGAATAATGTAGACAAACAAATGTGGATTACGAGTAGGTACATAAAAATATTCCTCATATTTCTGTATTAATTAGAAGGCGTAAAACACTGATTATTAAAAATTATGCTGATCACAGCACGCTGAGTTATTTACCATACAAATTGCGAGGTTCGCAAAAATAATCATCATTCAATTATCCACCGAACGAGTTAATAAATCCTTTATCAACGGATGATTTAATTATGCGTGTAGTAATGTGTGGAAGGCGGCGGACTTCGCGTGTTTTCTACGAATAAACATTAGCCACAGGACGTTGGCAGTAAATAAACCAGTCGAGGGTACTTCCCGTCTGTGAACTATCCCTTGCTCGATGTTTCGACCACCCTTGAATAATGACCTCAGGGATGCAATGTTCACATTGAAAGTGGCACGAGAGTATAACTTTCAACATAAATTTTCAAATTAGGTAAACAAAGCTGGGATAACGTTAGATAGATGACGCAGACCATGTTATAAATAATAATGAAACACGGATAATTCCAGGAATTATATATTACTACCGCAGCATGGAGACGATCTACAACGGATTTCGCAGAGAAACATTTGACACTTTTTTCATATTTATATTATCTTACCCGTTTAGGAGTTTTGTGATTTAATATAAGGGAAAATTAGAAACATCTGCTTTTTTACACGCTACGTCTACTGTACACAGAACTGATACTAGGGACAAAATTATTTTAGTTACTTTTATACTAATTTATTCATATTTATCTGTATTTGTTTAATTTCAATTAAATCCTACTAGAAATGTGAAAAATGTGATGCATCTTAAAACATAATGTGTAACGTGTAAGTGATTAAAAAAAATAGTTTGGTATGCCCCGAAATACTGGAACGATCAACTGAATTAAAAAAGTCGGGTCGTGTTATGGGTTGAAATAACGGAAGAGTAAAATATGTGACAGTGCAAAACAAGAATTCACACATGGATAGCCAACAAAGGCATTATTTACTGCGGACAGACAACTTCTATAATATTATAACAACGCACTCCACGCCAGCATTTTTCTCTTTTCTTGTCATTTCTTTTTATTTCGTTTTTTCAATTTATTTTCTCTACATATCTTAGATTCTTTTCTTCAGATTAATGTTTTCTAATTTTCATTTATTTTTAACTCTGTTTATTTTAACTTCTTCTCATTTATGATTTTTATGTAAAATGTTTGCATTCTTTTGATTTTAAGGTCCAATAGTTTCTTTATTTTACATATTTTATATTAATTTTCTTTTAAACTTTTTTATTAACTTCCATTTAAATACATAATATGGTAGTAATATTAATTCACAGTTCCCCTCAATAAGAATCCCTGTTCCGAGGCGGACTGTTGGTGGTTATGTTAGTGTCATATAACGATTTTTATGATTTCATGTTTAATGGAGCTCATCATCGTGTTTGTGATTTCATCACTTTCATGTTTTTTTGTTGATTACCTGTTCTTCACGTTTGTTTGAAGACCTCACTTTTAAATATAGGACTGGTGTTGTGCTCTTCTGTCAACTTTGTTATCTAACTAATTATAGAACATTTTCAAAGTCTGTCCTCAAATTTTAAGAGAAATAAAATCCCGAAAGGCTATTCCATGGTCCTTGATACACAATCTCTTCAAATAGAAAAATCATAGCACATACTCGTACTACTCGTATATTGTATAGTAGAAGTCATATCAGTAGTTCGTCTTTACTTGACAGCTAAGTCAGCATTTTTATATAATATACTTCGACGTGTTGAATACCTCTCTGTGTTTAATAAAACATTTTCATTCTATGTAACGTAACCAGCCCTATGCCAGTGATATTATGCATGTAATGAGGAAAGAGAAGGATGGAGAGAAGTTGGATGTTTAGATCTAATAACAACTAATTATAGCTAAATTGCATTACACCAATATTTTTATTCTGAACAGATCATTCGTGTTCTAATGAGCTGAGTCTTTCGTCTTATGGAGTAAAAAATAACAACACATCAGATTTGTTCGGTAAGGATTACATTATTACCTATATTGATTAGGGGTTATAGATTGCCTATGATAAATGTAACAGTATCTTGAGCACTGGAGCGACAATTTAAAACTTTTTTCTACAATTGCTGAAGATTTTTTGGTGATCATTTTTAATATTTTCCGCCCAAATTAATTAAAATCATACCTCCGAATTTTAATATGAAGACATACAAACTGATTATAGTGCTATATAGCCAATAAAATCACCTATCTTTTGTCTATTTTTATATATTCGTAGGATGTAAAATTTTTTTTTATAAAATCGTAGACTTCTACTTAATTACTTTGGGGAAATTTGCCAAAAATTGGCAGCAAAGCAATCCGAGGTATTTTAAATAGTGCCGTATTGTGGCAAAAAGCACTCCGGTGGTTAAACTGAATTGCATTGCATTGCATCATATTATAATCACAATTTTTCCGAAAAATAACTTCGTGTGGTAAACGCGCTTAGCAAATGGAAAACTCTAAATCTCTTGCATCATTACATTATACGGACTAACCGAATTGCGAAAATTTACGATTATTATGTTACGTTTTAGGAAAAAATAACATGCCACGAAATACGTGACGATATAACCTTCGCTGACTGTTTCGCCATTGCGAAAGGGAACATTTATCTTGCTTTGGGAACGAAATCTCACATTATTCACAGTATTTGCATAATAATATATTTCTTTCAACTGGTTTTTATATAACGTCAGGTTACCGTGCAAAGTGTTAAATCTTTTCAGAGCTTTAAACAACAAAACCAATATTATTCATTGAAACACTGTTAAACCTTACTGGAATTTTGACTCTTTTTTACATCAAAATTTTGAACTGAATTGCAATAATGTCAGTAAATATGATAATATTCAAATTTTTCAAGAAGTTTTTGACAGAAGCAAATATTTGTATAATTTTTTTTTATATTTATGAATACCGCACAAGAGTCCCCAACTGCTCCCGTCTGGAGCCAGTGAGACTATGGCATCCCCTATTGGGGTATGTTGTGAGGCTGAAGGTAATGGGGAGGGGAAAAAGATGGAGAAGAGGAAGGTGGCGAAGTACCTGGCTATTCAGATATGGTCATCAAACACGGCTAAAGCTATTTCAAGCAACATTTCAAATCTGAATTGTGGTATTACACCAGGGCGATACTGAGAGCATCTTCCCCTCTGGATCGGGCCGCAAATTTACTATGTATTATTTTTAATGAATTAATTGTGAAATACCAAAAATTAATCAAATAAAATTTATTTGCGCACGCCCGGTTCGAACCCGCGACCTTCGGATTTTGACTCGAGAGTCCTACCTCGGGACCACGGAGGCCATCAAATTATTTACTTCAATATATGTGTGTTATTTTAAAAAGCTCACTGCCACACTAGGAATACACACTAGAAATAATTATTTTGTATCTGTGCTCACTAGGATGCCACAACTCCGCTAAGGATTAAAAAAAGTACACTACTCCTGATACTAACTTTTTCTCCTGATAATATGTCGACAGTTCAAGATTTGGTCTCACGCTCAGAGAAAATAGTACCTATGTATCTAAATCTAATACTGGATGCACTTATTTCATAATTGGTCTAATCTATTACTATTGTCATAAAATACAATCTATCCCAAACTTCGTTTCAAGAACTATAGCGGTACAAATTTTAATGTGGAGATCCTAGTTAAGCAAGTAGAGTATGGCACTATAGCGTCTAGAGTACCGAAGTCTCCTCGAAATCTCTTGTCTGCAGTACACATAAATCCCATTATCTGTACCTGCAACTGATTGCAATTTCCCCACGTTAAATTTTTATATATCAAACTTCATTCTGAATCGAATAATATTCCTTGCTCCTTCCTGGAAACATGTTCAGCTTAATTGCAGAAAAATAATTCAAGATTTTTACCGGAATAATCCACCTTTTTTTTTTGGAAAATGGTGAATAATTTTTGATAAGTTATGTAATAATTGTTAATGGCCCTCCACACTGTGGAATATTATGAATTCTAAGATTCAATCAAAGATTAAGCCGTGTGTGTCCAAAATTTTGGCTTTTGGACCGATTTGGGAGGTAGGTATGGGTAGGTACAGCCGCCACGGAAACCACTTATTGGATAATTTTAACATTTATTATATTCTTCTGCCGTAGGTTACCTCAAGTAGTTCCCTACGTTTGGTGACTTAGCAGGGGTGCACCGGTTCATGGGGTGAGGTTTGTATAGGTCTTGGGAGCGGATGCATTTGCTTACCTATCGTGGCGGGCTGGATCGGGAAAAACTGGTCGAAGGAGACCTTTAGACTTCACTATCAGGACTCTCTCGACCCATCGCCTTGAACTGCAGTGGGAGAAATTGATTCATTCTTCCGTCACTCCTGGGCACACTGACACCTGACCCCCAGATTCCTATCGATCCCTCATACCTTTTTTCCTTCCTCAAAATCAATACCACATTTGGACAACACCATTACACGCGCTAAGAAAAAAGATCAATAACTATAACCGAAAACATGAGAAAAATTAAAGATAATAAAGATCTCTCAATTGCGATTAAAAAACACTTCAAAACGAGTTTCAAAAGATCCGACAATCAAACAAACTAAGAAACGATGCACAAAATTGTACCATTGCTGGTGATATTAATTTATCTCGATAAATTTCATATAATAACCACGTGCTTTTATATACCATATCATATTCTTTGTCCACCACTTCCAAATAAAAATAATTCTGAAACTTTATCATGAAAATATTTCGAAGTAACATTTTAATGGGGTAACGTTATCATCTTAATACACAATTTATTATATTTATATGTTGTAATATAAATAAATATTTAATATAGGTATATGACAATTGGGTTGGGTCACGCCTATTACTCTTAATACTTAATCGTCTCACTTCAGAAAAGCAAATGATACCCTTTTTGTCAGAATCAATACGTACTCAAATAATACAAGTTAGGTAAGTACATTATTAATAAAAATAAAATAAAATAGCTAACTAACAATCACACCGTTTCCCCGCATTTCTTGCATTTCTCGTCATTCATATTCAAACGTAGCATTTTTCATACTCTAATGTTATTCTGACTCTTGACATGGCCCAATTTACGAATTTGGTTCACTTGATCGTGCCATGTCTTCCTTGGGTTGCCCCCGAATTTTTCTACCATTATTCAAATTCGCGTCATACATTCTCCTTGCCCTCCTTTCTTATTTTATTCGCTTCACATGCCCAAACCATCTAAGTGTCCCTTTCTTGATCTTACTTATTACGCTTACCCCAGGCTTGCATTTTTGGCGATTCTTCAAATTTCTCACACGATCTTACACGTTTTTTTAAAGTTAATTGCCGGCAACTCAGGCGTTTATTGAAATAAAGTAATCTTAACAGAGCGATTAATTACTCGCCTCACTAGACGATGTCTGCTCCGAGACGGGTTTTAACATACATACGCCTCAGGGATCTTATTTCAAGAGAGTTCAGTAAAAAAACTAAACTTGAATACTCGTAGTTATTTCCGCTTTGCAATAAAATCCAAATAAACGGACTATTTATTAACGCATCCGAAAACTAAAAACAGTTTTAGAAAGATGATAAAATGCACTTTCATATCAAAATAAATCGAAAAAAACTTCAATTTTTTTAAAATATAAAATTTTGAATGCAAACATAAAAAGTTTTAAAAATGACTCATCTACTTTTTATAGCTAAAATTACTAATAAAGAAAAAAACATATACGTTTTCTTGGGCAAATATATTATAAAAGTATCAGTAAAGAGCGTGGTGTTTTCTCTTTCTAGCACCGTTTAGATCATATTTCCCACTATGATGGTAAGGGAGACACAACGATTTCTATGAAATCTATATATGAGTTGTTCCGAAAACCGAACAAATTAGCCCGAGGGGTTAAAGAGCGATCGTGAATCTTTCAAAATAATGAACCAACATTTTAAAACTGAAAACATGCGGCATTACATCAGAACACATCTTTTAATGTTTTTTCAATGACATTAATACTGGACGCGGGGTAGAAATCTCAAAGTGGGAAGCTAAACACAAGACGATTGTAGCTGTCTCTATTTCTAGTACTTCAGTACTAAACTGCTACGCGTTGAGTGAGGTCGTGTCTTACCAGTAAGTAAATTGCATTGCAAAGCGCCAAAATGTACTCCTGTGTGCTGAGAAAATGGTTAAATTACACGGCAAATAGTCGTAAAGGCGAAGGAATAACACTTCATTTGTAAGTACATGCAAATTACTTATTATTATCAATTATTATAATTATTACAATTAATTTTATAATAATATGTCATTGTATTCTTTACCCTTTCCTGTCCAATGTCCATTGTGTAACCGAGTGAGACTATCTTGTTATCTCAGTCACACCCATCGGTCACACCCGTGATGTGAAAGCAGTATTCGGCGAAGAAATGAATAAGCCGCCCTACCATATATCTATGACATTCACTCACGTATATTCTTTGATTGTCTATCTTTATCACACAGGCATAAAGTTTTGAATTTAAAAATTATACTGAAAACCGCTGAAAACAAAAGAGTGCTGCTTGCTTTCTACATTATATTGTGAGTATGTGAGACTATGGCGAGTGTATTTATGTAACGTCATTGTGTGTTTTACGTTAATTTAGTATTACTGCGTGTTTGCTGTACGTGGTTTGACGTTTTAATATTTGTAACATTTTTTCCTGACCATTCTTGCTCTCAAAATAACGAATTCATTTCCTAAAGTTGGTCAAATAAGTTTTAAAATTAGATCACTGGAAAGTAACTGGGCAGCAAATATTATCTAGTATGAATGCGAGTTATTCAAAGTACGGAAAGAGTTAAATAGACACAATGGGACCAACACGCCCTTTCTGAATAAGTTAGGTGTAAAAAGTTAATTTTGGCCAAAATACCCAACCAAAAAAGAAATGTGTACTTTTAATCAAGAGGTATTATAACTTCTATTGTAAATAGTAACTAGTAAGTATACTAGTATAGTGCGGATGTGAATTATTTTATTTATTTGTGTTTTAAATTATAAAATGTAGGCAATTCAAACTTTCTATTTTTCGTGATTTTAGAGGCAACTCATATCCTAAATTATGTTTTTACGCAATTTTGCTCTAAAAGGGTAAGTTGGTACCCGTTGTGACCATAGACTGCTTTCCGTCCGACTGCGACTGTTGTACTTAAGTTAGGAACTCAAAAATATTTTAATAAGTCAGTACGCCCCATAAGTCGCACATGTCTGGTAATGATATTATTATCGTGAAAACAAGCTTATAATAATGTATAATTTTAGTGAAACGGTTGCTAAAAGCATTTATTTATTTATAAAAAGAAATAATTAGTACATTAGTTACATTTGTGAAAACAATTAACAATTAATAAGAATATTTCATAGTGGGTACTTTTTGTGTGTTTCATTGTAGTGTCTTGTTTAAGGAACGCATATTAAGTAATTACCGGGTTTTGTGTATAGTGGCAAGGTGTGTGTGTGTATGAGTATGTGTGTATGTGTGTATGTATGCGTATTGAAAAATTTATATTATTGATATGATGCTCTTTTTAAATTTGGGCAGTGAATCGGGGGAAATGTCGACTTTAGAATTTAGACCAATATTATTGAACATATGAAGATCACGATTGATTGGCGAATTAGTTGCTGCATTTGTCTTGTAATTAAGCATGTAGAATAGCTCTGTATGGCGTGTACGTCTTAATGGTATGTTAAAATTAACTAGGGAAAGAAGTTTGGTATAGCCAATGTTATTATTTAAAATTTTGTGTATCAATGTGAAATCAGCTATTGCTCGCCTTTGTTGCAAAGTTTGAAATGTGCATTCAAAGTTATTGTTGAATTTGAAGGTAAGATATTTTATAATTTTTTTTTAAATATGTTTTCGGCTATCTCTGTATGCTTTTAGTAGGGGAGGAATTAACGCTAAATGGGTAGTTACTCGAGCGTTGTGGGGACCTATTGGATTGCAAAGATTAGATGCTAAAAAGAAAAAAAGTTTATGTGATGTATGCACTTTCAGTGGTGGGGGGAGCGAGTATAAATTATCAAAAATGTTAAAAAAAATCGTCACATTGACTTACTCGAGCGCGTCAGATATTAATAGCGTATACGCCCTACGTGTTTCTGGTAACGGAAATATATTAATCTGACGACTTTAGTGGTGGGGGTGGCCGTATGAAGAGGTAGAAAATTGAAAAAAAATGGATTTATTCGAGCGTGTCAGATTAAGGAAATGTGCGTTAATTACATGCAGAAAAGCGTACATTTCAATAATCTGACGATTTGGACGTAACCTAAGCTCGTGGCTGTTTGTTGAAAATGTAAAAAAAAATCGTGACCTTGACTTACTCGAGCGCGTCAGATATTTATACAGACGGTTCAGCTTGATGTCCTGGTTGTGCTGACCTACAATCTGACAACTATGTGGAGGGGTTTTCTTAATCTGACAGTTTTAAGTTTAATTTTTTATTACTGAATAGAATTACAATGAACAAAAAAGAATATATACCCATTATTACGATTAAAATAAAATCGCTTAATTAAACTTCTTAAAAATTTCACTTATTAAATTTCTTTACACAATGAATAAACCAAAGCGTTGTACACGAACGCGCGGCCAAAGGGCCTCCGGCTCTGCGACAGAATATAAATAGCAAGCGCCCGTCAACGTACTACTCGACCATAGACATATGAGGATTACTAGACCTGCTAAAATTATCAAATAAAATTATTTGATAATAATTATCTAATATTATTATATGATTATATCAAATAAAATTTATTATCAAATAAAATTTATTTTTCGGTATGCGAGTCACGATTCTTACCGCTGGACTACGCCGGCCGGTATCTGCGGACCCTGTACAGTACGCCCAGTTTCTGAGAGGCTAACTTAACATTGATGGAGCCCCCTACCTGAGCTGGTTACTTTTAAGAGTTACACCAAGCATATCAATGGAAGGTTTGTGCGGAAGATTGCTTCCTTAGTTAGGTACTCGAAGAATTAGATAAGCAAAGGTGTATTTGTTCTTATTTCAAAATTAGATGTCAAATATGTAAGGTGAATGAATGTCTGTTGTTTTAGAATTAGATTTTATCCCTATTTAGCCAGTCTAGTTTGTAGTTTCAGGCCGCCGCGCAGAAAAATCTCACAGTGAACTGCCCTGTAACCGATATCTCACTTTCGATCTTTACCTTTCTGCGCGGTGGCCAGAAGTGGCGCGCTCGAAGTGCCCGTGTGGGAATTCATAACTGCGCTGCCTCACCAGCGTATGTTGCTTCCAGATTTCTGGACACGTAACAAATCCGTTACTGAACTACCTTGCGCGACTGATGTCTCAGCATATGCACCCTAACCGTTTTGCCGCACGTTCGTGTTCGTAGATTTGCAACGCTTTGGTTTATTCGTTATGTAAAGAAGATTAATAAGTGAAATACATATATCAATATAACCGCTCTTTTTAAGAAGCTAGGTCTACTCTTTTCACAAGCGCTACCAGCTCTGCATGCGCTAACAGGATGTGATTACAATCCAGCTTTTTACAGACGAGGCAAAAAAAAGCCTTTCGATATTTGGGATCTGTACTTTTTCAATAAGCATTTGCAAATTTGGGATCCGAAGCTTACAGTGTTGATGAATTATTTATCACTATGGAATCTTTTATCTGCCATTTGTATGGTTTAAAAAAAATGGCTGATGTCAACCGAGCTAGGATAGAAATCTTTAATAAAACATATCAGGTATCAGATACATCACAGCCTTTCTCATTAAAAGTTCGCAATTACGATGCTTGTAATTTACCACCTTGCCAATCAGAGCTACGGCAGCATTTATTACGAACGCAATATATCGCACGCTTGTGGAGGAATGCCCACTGTCGAGTCGTCACTGAGATGCCAGCAACAGATTTCGGGTGGAAAAATGAGGATGGAAAGTTGGAGATGACTTGGTTCGTTGGCAACCAACTACCAGACGCATATCAAGATATTGTCACGACACCTGACACTCTAGGGGATACTCCAGATTCAGGTATGTTTTATTTTTAATATAATAATAATATCATGAAATAAATAAACGTTGTTAAGTTTCGTAACCATTTTTTGATTACAGATACGCAAGACGTTGATGAAGGTGACCAAATCGATTCGAATTTGCAGTACGAAGACGATTCCACTGATGATGACGACGATTAAAACTCATTCTCAACCTTTTTTTTCATGAAGAGATTTTCTTTTTATCATTATACCTATATTATTTTTTGTTCATTGTAATTCTATTCAATAATAAAAACAAATATATATATATTTTTTAAACAAATTAATTTTCTTCGGTCTTCGGCATAAGGCAGGTCTAGTAATATTCATATGTCTATGGACTCAACAGTTAGTGGGCAGTTCTCATCGCCGTCAGCCACTGTACGCTCCACATTCAATGATGATTTTAGCTTCTTCGACATGTTGAAATCGTCAGATTATACTATTTCCGTGATCCTTACATTATTTCCTTCAAAATAAAAGAAAAATGAACCGCGCTCGAGTAAATCCACGTGACGTTTTTTTTTTGCAACTTTGTGACTCGCTAATTTTCTTACGTCACGTTCAAATCGTCAGATTATTAAAATGTAAACTTTTCTGTATGTAATTAACTCACAATACCTTAATCTGACACGCTCGAGTAACTACAGGGATCGATTTTTTTTTACTAATCTGATCGGTTCTCCTAGCCGTACCCACCAATATTATGGGTTCATATATGGTGGTAGTCCATAACAGGGTCGGGAGGTATCTCCCCTTAGTTAATCTGACGCGCTTGAGTAAATCCCAAAATCCCTGCTTCGCCTCCCGTACTATTTGTACAGCGGGTTCCAAATTGGCGAGGTTTTTGATTTTTTTTTAATTTTTTCAATTTGTTCCGAATATAAAAATATATTTTTATGCCGTGACTAATTAAATGAAATAAAACATTTTTGTCCTCATGGTTTGAGAATAAATAGAAATCTGCGTTTCATTAAATTTTTTACTTCGTAACTCTCCATTCACATTATTAAAATTTCCTAAACGCTTTGTTCGTTAAACTGAAAGGCTCGCCCCAAGTTTTGAACCGGAGTTTCTGTCGAAGTAATCTAGTAGGTATAAGAAACGGTTTAATTTGGGTTCACGTTTCGAAGCTAACCCAAGGGCTCAAATTCGTAATTCAAAAACTTATTTTGGACCAACACGCAGCCACATGAAATTCATTTGGATAAAACGCATTTACATAAAACACCCAGTATGGCTACAGCAGTATTTAATAATTAGAAATTGCATGGACAGATAATTTTAATATCCACCGTTTTTGCAATGGTCATAGAGCTGTCGAGTTTTTAATAAAAAAAGCTTTAAACTTTAAAGATATTCGATCTGAAATTTCATAAACGAAGTATTTCTTTGCATTTAAATATTGTGAGGGAGCGACAGTTACATTAATTAATCACTGACAACTTTAGTTGCTGTACTTAACCTTCGTATTGATCGGCGTTTGTTGAAATATAAATTTTAAATTTTTGTACAAAAATAAAACAAACTAAGCAGGCAACATAATTGTTCGAGTCCCAGAGGTGCCAATATTTTTGTGTTTCCAGATTTTCGTTTGAGTGTCGATAACATACATTTAAACAATATACATACTAACTATGGTAAGCAATCCAATGTTTAAAAGGAAAGCAATTTATATAATTTCTTCAAATTTTGCAAATTCACTTTGTGGCACCATTTTATTAATTAAGTAATTAAAATACTTTGTTTATACCACAATAATCTTTATTTAAAAAGTCGACATGTTTCGACAACGATGTTCTCTTCATCGGGACATTATATGTACTATAATGTCATATAATATCAGTACATATAATGTCCTGATGAAGAGAACATCGTTCTCCAAACATGTCAACTTTTTAAATAAAGATTTGTGTGGTATAAACAAAGTGTTTTAATTATTTAATTAATTTATATAATTGCCTACCAGTCGACAAATGAAAAACCTGTGGATAGATTTAAAAAAAAAAAAGTTTTTATTCATATTCATATTATAATCGATAAAATAACGAAGTGCCTAATATTGTATCGTAATGTAATGTAAAATGTATGTAGTTCAGATTCGTAGTTTAATTTTTTTTTTAAATATCTATATTACAGTAGAGTTTGAAAAAAACTGAATTCTGAAATAATAATAATTTTAAACAAAATAACTTGTGAAGCCTTCAGGTTGATATACACTAGTATCTAATTAATATTGACGTTCATAACTCATTCATATGAACCTTTATGCTCTAAAATAAGAACCAAAGTTCTCAAAGTTCATTCTGTGATTCGTATCTTAACCAAACCTTTGGATATTTGGTTGAAATAAAGCGGAAAGTCTGGCATGTTGGTACCTATCGAGGAAGATATTTTTTCAAAACCTAGTGAATAAACACCTGTACGTTATACAAACATTTTGCATTTGGTGCCTAACCAATTACCTTAATGGGTCTCCCAAAGTTCACGGGAATGGCTGGAATATGCTCGGTAACCCTTCCAAAGCGTGGCGCGTGGGGGAAAACTTCATAATATTATACCAATTAATTTAATGGAAAACGAGCATGTCTATTACACTCCCTTTAGTATGATCACATAACCATGTTATCTAAAATTATTACGAAAATAGAGAATTAACGACTTTCATTTCATTAAAGTAGAAGGTAACACTAATAATCTGAATAAAAATATGAAAGAGAACAACACATAGAAAAAAATTAAGTTAAATTATTGTTTTCTTCTTCAATATATATACATTGATGGGAGAAACCTTCAAAAGTTATAAAAAGAGAGTTGTTCTAATACAAATTGAATATTCATTTAGACTTTTGCGAAAAGGTCAATAAATGTTCCATATAAATAAAATCGGGTACATTTATCCGAGACACCATCTAGGTTACAAATCAGTTTTCATAACCAGTTTTTCAAATGAAAAAGGTAGTTGCCAATAATACGGAAAAAAAATTTCTAAGATACTCGTAATATTGTTAATTCTTAAATTTGCAATATAAGTTTGACAAATATGACGGTTAGATAAGACGTGGCAGTAGCCTAATTTGATAAGGCGCTCATCCTGCTAAGACGAGAGGTTCTGGGTTCGAGTCCCAGTTGCTACTGTTATCTTTTTATTTTTCTATTGTCTTGTTTTCTTTCATATTTTCGTATAGATGTTAGTGTTTTATTATTTTTCAATGATATATTACATTGATGGGAATAACCTTCAAAAGTTATAAATAGTGAGTTGTTCTAATAAAAATTGGACCTTCATTTCATCTGTTTACTGGATTTTTGGTAGGATGTTATTTTCACCTCTTTTACGTTAACTTTATTTTATTTTATGTGTCTTATTCTCTGTCATGTTTGGTTTATATTTATTTATTTATATGACGTTGATGAGTACAACCTTCAAAAGTTTAAAATAGTTATTCCAACAAAATTGAATTATCCTTCCAGCCTTGTGGAAAAAGTCAACAGGTGTCCCATGTAAATAAAAATCGAATATAATTTGTTTATCCAAGACTCTATCAAGGTTACAAATAAATTCTTTGAAACTTTGTAATCATTCAAAAAGTAGCAGGCAAAAAATATGTATAATGATAAAATTGTTAATACTGAATTTGATATGTGAGAACGACAAAAATGACAAATGGACAATAACAAAAAGATAAAGATTCTGGATTCGATTCCAAGTTGCGACTGTTACCTTTTTATTTTCTGTGTCTTGTTCTATTTCATATTTCTTTTAAATTTATTACTATTGTCTTCTTCTTCAATGATAGATTTTATTTGGAATCAGAGTCTTCATTTAACGTTTATATTTATTACTATCATCATCTACTTCAAGGATTAACATACATTAATGGGTGAAATCTTCAAAAGTTTTTAAAAACATTTTGCCAATAAAATTGAATATTCATTTGAGTCTTGCCCAAAAATTCAACAGGTGTCCCATATACATTAAAATTAGATATTTTTATCCACGACACTATATAGGTCACTAATAAATTCTTTAGAATCATTCAAAGAGATAGCAGCCAAAATATTCTAAGAAAAAAAAATGATAATAGTGTCCATTTTATATTTGAAATGTGAGATCGATAAAATTACATTAATTAATAGGTCCGATTGGCCGAGTGGTTGTGAATGCGTTGTTCCTGTAAGACAGAGATCCTGGGTTCGATTCCAAGTTGCCACTGTTATCTTTTTTATTTTCTATGTCTTGTTCTCTTTCATGTTTCGTTTTGATTTATTACTATCATCGTCTCCTTCAAAGATTAACATCACATTAATGGGTTAAACCTTCAAAAAAATTTAAAACGTTATTCCAATAAAATTTTATATTCATTCGAGCGTTTTTTCGAAACTTCGTTTTTCTACCTGGTTGACAACATTAAAAAAACTCTATAAACTTTATAAAAAATATAAAACATTAAAACAACTATAAACTATTAAAAAGTAAACATCCGATTTGCATGCACCTAGTCCTAAACTGTTCGAAAATCCATTCTCTATTGCACCACTTGGGATTTTTTTTATAAAGGGCACCTTTTTATTTATTTTTATGAACGATGAAAGTTTTCCATACAAACCGGAAATAAAATTCGCTGGTCCGCAATTTTTTTTAGATATCAATATTCCCCTACGTGGTAATAAAAACCTATATTTCTAGTTTCTAAATGATTTTTTATTTTATTTTTTTGATTAACCGAATGGCTTAATCGCTGTCAACCACCGGTCACCAATTCCGTCGGAGTGTCCTTTTGAAACCGGCGTACACCGCAAACCATACTTTAGATTCGTTTACCAAATTTTATGTAAATATTCTATGTACCTAAATATTGAATATGAGTATTAATTAAAAAAAAATCCATTCCTAGTTTGCTTGAAAATTATTTCTTAAAATATACTCGTTACCGCCCACCCAATATGGGCAGGTGTCTTAAAAAATAATAATAAACATTAAAAATTAATCATAATTACAATTCACATAATATAAATGATGAGGTATATCTATCATACGTCAATGGGTATATCCAAACGTGTTTTTACTAATAAAGCAAGGTTGTAACTTCAAAAATAACGTTATTAACTTTCGTATACTCGCGCCTGACGGCATAACACGTATGTATACTCGCGCACGGTGTCGCAGACCTAGATTTCATCTCATTTGTAATATTTTAATTATATAATTTGTAAGCATTATTGATATTTACTATAAGAAGGGGGTAAAATTGAATTTTAAATATATATATATATATATATTATGTTTGTATTCTTTCTTATCGTAACTTATTGATAACACATATCTCACTGTACTTAAATTTATATATTTTTTTTTGCTCATATCTTTATTTCATGTGTATGTTTTTATTTCCATCATAACTTTATTTGTTCTAGTTTTTTTTCTCTAAAAAAAAATAGAACAAATAAAGTGACGTATATAAAAAAGAGTTACTTATATAAAAAAAAATGTATTTATATATCATTTGTCATAATATATTGAGTATATAAATGGTTTCTTTAAAGATATCCTATGATATCTTGAAAGAAACCATTCACATGTTAAAAATATTATGAACTGAATATACAATTTGGCTGTCCTGAAACGGGTATCCTTCCCAGTTGGACAGACAAAGTATCATTTTCTAACTTATTGTAATATGTATGCATATAAATAAATAAATAAAAAAATAAAAAAATAAATATTAAAATTACTTTATTTGGTAGAAACAGAATTTTTCGTACTCTAACTTTAATAACCCAAATAAACTATTTCATGTGTTAATTTTTAAAAAAACTCTGTAATCTTATAAATGATGGTATCAAGAATAATAATATATATTTAAAATAAAAATTTGCCATTATTGGGTTTTTTGGATAGTAATTGATACAAACCTAAAAGACCGGTAACAAAGTGTCACACGTCCACTCAACACTGTTAGAATATAACAAAATAATATGTTACCACTAACGCCATCTAGGATACAACCATTGTAACTGTGTACAATAAACGTCAGTCTATCGAAAACCTCTCTGCTGTTTCATTAGGTTATGGGCCCAGTGAACAATTCCGGTGCAGAATACGCAATTAGTATATTTTTTTTAACTTTTTGATCGTGCACAGTGTGGAAAAATGTCGGCGAATTACTCAGTAAACGTTCCCAGGTTGAAAGGGCGTGAGAATTTCGACGATTGGTCTTTCGCAGTTGAAAATTTCCTCATCCTGGAAGGTGTGGATTTGAGCAGCACACAGGTGCTAGCTGAAAAAGACGACAGAAAAGCAAGAGCAAAGCTGATAATGACCATTGATCCATCTCTGTATGTCCATATTAAAGGAGAAACTACAGTGCAAAGTGTATGGAAGAAATTGAAATCTTTGTTCGACGACTCCGGTTTCACACGCAGAATCAGTCTTCTAAGGAATTTAATATCGATTCGCTTGGAGACTTGCAATTGTATGACTGATTACGTCACTCAATTAGTGGAAACAGCCCAGAAGTTGAGAGGTACGGGTTTCGAAATAAACGATGAATGGATAGCTTCATTGCTTCTTGCTGGACTCCCGCAGATGTACGGCCCAATGTTAATGGCCATCGAACACTCCGGTATGAAAATGAGTGCAGATGCTATAAAAACAAAATTGTTGGACATGAGCACGGATTCTGAGGATAAATCGAAGGGTGCATTCGTCGTTGGAAATTCTCAGAGACGCAGCAGCGGCGGCGGCAGCGGCGGCGGCAGCGGCAGCGGCGGTAGCAGAAAATTTACGAAGCATCGCGACAATAACGATGAAAAATATTGTCAAACATCTGACAACCCAAATGTCAGATCATCAAAAATGGTTCGTTGCTATAAATGCAAACAGATTGGGCATTATAAAAGTCAATGTCCTACGGAGAATGATACGAATGCATTTAGTGCAGTTTTCATGACAAATGAATTCAGTCAGAAAGACTGGTATATTGATAGTGGTGCCAGTACTCATTTAGTTTCAAATGAAAATATGTTGTCAAATATTTCATACCAACCGAAAACTAAAGAAATTATTGTGGCAAACCAAACTAGTATGGATGTTTTATGTTCCGGAGACTTAAAAATAACGACTGCAGTGGGAAACAAGAAATATAAAATAGATGTAAACAATGTTTTATATGTACCTAACCTCACAACAAATTTGCTGTCAGTGAGTAGAATCGTTGCAAATGGCAACAAAGTGATATTTAATGAACTAGGATGTTCTATTTACAACTCAAGAAATGTTTGTATTGGTGAAGCAAAGTTAGAAAATGCAGTTTACAAATTGAACATCGTGAAGTCTCAGCATCTTTTAGCGGCGACAGTGAAGACTTCAAGTACAGGGCAGTACAGACGACCAGGTCATATGAATGTTAATGACCTAGGCAAGATGAAGAATGGAGCAGATAAAGGTGTAACATTTCAAGAAAAAATTGGTGAAAATGAAAAATCCAGCTGTACAGGATGCTGTGAGGGCAAACAGGCGAGGCTGCCTTTCCCTCTGAGTATCAGCAAGAGTCAGGAAACGCTGGAATTCGGCCAATGGAAAACAATTCACTTGGGAGCTAGTGAACAGGACAAATGACGGCACAGTGCTAAAAATAAATAAATTAATGTTTGCTTAAAGAAATATAAAAGTAGCGGTGAAGTGCGTTTAAGATATTCTAACATAGTAGAAGAATGTTTATTGAATTTAGGTTACAAAAAATCCAAATATGAACCTTGTCTGTTTATAAAAAGTAATAATGATGTTAAAATATTTGTTTCATTATTTGTGGATGATTTCTTTGTATTTTATAACTCAGAAAACTATTATGAACAGTTAAAGACTGAACTTGTCAATAAATTTAAGATAAAAGATTTAGGTCAGATTAAACAGTGTCTTGGAATGCGAGTAAATGCTCAAAAAGATTGTATTACTGTTGACCAAGAGCATTTTGTAAACAATATTTTAAATAAGTTCAATATGTCAGATTGTCATACTTCAGAAACCCCTATGGAAGTTAATTTAAAGTTGGAGAAAGATTTAAATAATAATGTTGATATTTCAAAATATCCATACCAACAGTTGATAGGAAGTCTTATGTACCTATCTGTATTGACAAGACCAGATATTGCTTATAGTGTAAGTTATTTAAGTCAGTATAATAACTGTTATAATGAAACTCATTGGAAACATTTAAAAAGATTGTTAAAATATCTACAGAAAACTAAAAGCTATGGTTTAGTTTATAAGAAAAATGATTTCCCTTTACATGGTTTTGTAGACGCGGATTGGGCGTCATGTACCTTAGATAGAAGGTCATATACTGGTTTCTGCTTTATAATGTCAGGATGTGTCATTTCTTTTGAATCCAGAAAACAAAGAACAATTGCTTTGCCAAGTACAGAAGCGGAGTATATGGCTTTATCCGAAGCCTGCAAAGAGGCTATTTACTTAAAGAGTTTATTGTCAGATTTGATAGAAATCAATCAAAATACACCTGTATGTTTGTATAGTGATAGTCAAAGTTCTATTAAATTGGCTGCTAATCCATTGTTTCATAAACGTACTAAACATATTGATGTGCGACATCATTTTGTTAGAGAATGTGTATTTGATAATAAAGTGAATCTTGAATATGTATCAACCTCCAATATGCCAGCTGATTTATTGACGAGAAGTCTGTGTATAAATAAACATTATAAATTTTTAAGTTCAATGGGCATATCGGAAGTTTAAATCTTGTGGTTTTTATTGAGATGAAATTAGGATTATTTTGTTACGAGAGGGTGTTAGAATATAACAAAATAATATGTTACCACTAACGCCATCTAGGATACAACCATTGTAACTGTGTACAATAAACGTCAGTCTATCGAAAACCTCTCTGCTGTTTCATTAAACACCAATGCGCGAAAAACAAAGGCTACCGTCTAACTGTGCCAGTGTCATTTCATTCCTCTTTACAAAATTGTTCATTTTAAATAGATAATAGCTTTATAATAGTATTGTAAATTAGTGTAATATAGTTTTAACTTGTATATTTGTTTTCACAGTAAGTATTTGTGTTGTGTAATTGGTTCTTCGGAGCAGTAAATGTAAGACTTTTTTTTTGTTTTGTGTCATTTAGATTTGTTGAAAAATGGTCCAAGAAAAACCACCTGATCCCCCAGATGACGGTGGTTTGCTATCTGAATCCTCGGGTGTTATGAAAAAAATGATCGCTGTTAATATTCCGGAGGCTTCGGACTTCGTAACGATTACGTCCAAAAAAAGAAAAATGGCTAAACCAACAGATAATAGAAATGCAACAGATTTTGAACAGATACGTCGTAAAATACCCTCCACGCAAAACGACTCCATTCAAAATAATTCTTCCGTTTTACAGGATGTAATTCCGTGCACTTCTTCCTCGATCTCAAACCCAAGTCCACCTAACCCTTCCACCACACTCACTACAGCTGCCCCACTGGTACCCTCTATTCCTTTGTCACGTTTATATAATAATCTGGATAGACCTCCTTACATAACACACGTGACTAAAATTTCAAAGGATGAAAAACAAACAAATTTATATGATGTGGACTTTGGACATTTTATGTTTAAAAATAAAATCCATCCTGTCTGGAATGGAGTTAAATCTGTTGGCCGTAACCGTCTTTCTGTTGAATTCAGGACAGCAGCTGAGGCCAATAGCTTTGTAAAATCTGATGTTGCCAAAAAAAACTAGTACAACGTTTTTATACCTACATATCAGGTTACAAGGCTAGGTGTCACAAAAGGGATCCCACCGCACTGGTCGATAGAGGACATCCTGGAGAACATTACTGTTCCTCAAGGTTTCGGAAAAGTTTTAAAAGCGCGTCGTCTAAATTACAGGTTTAATACGGGAAACTCTGTGGAATGGAGACCCTCCCAATCCGTTGTCCTAACCTTTGACAGCAAAGACCTTCCACAAAATGTTACTATGTTTAACGTCTCTCTACCAGTAGAGCTCTATGTGTTCCCAACTGTGCAGTGCTACAAGTGCTGTAGATTTGGACACACAAAGAACCTCTGCAGATCAGAACCCCGTTGCTTCAAGTGCAGTTCATCCCATAGTGGCGATTCCTGCGATAAAACTGAGGAAAATTATAAATGTTTAAACTGCTCCGGAATTCACATGTCCATCAGCAAAACTTGCCCTGAGCTGTCAAGGCAGCGCAATATTAAACACACAATGGCCGAGAAGAGCATTTCTTATGCGGAAGCATCAAGAATGTTTAACAAATCCATTCCATCTTATTCTGAAGTAACTTCGAAAAATTCTAAAAATTCCACCCCTTCTCAACCTTCATCTTCTTCATTTAGAAAAACTGTTGAACGGGTTGTGAAACCTAGAATTCTAACAAAAAAAAATAATACTAATCACGAATCCCTTCTGTGGTTCCCTAATGGACAACTTCCTTCCAGTTCAAATTTCAATACTTACCTAAAGTCATCTAGTAAAGAACAAAATTATAATATAGACATTAACTCTACACTAATCACCTCATTTTTACATATTTTACAAACTTTAAATAAAAACAACATCCAAATACCGTCCCACGTTGCTAAACAAATTACTAATATTATCAACTCAACTAGAAATGGCTCCTCTGATGAGGATTCTTCAGTGGAATTGTCATAGTCTTAGAAATAAGTCTGACGAATTTTTAAACACATTACACTCAAACTCAATTGCAGTGGCTGCCATCTCGGAGACATGGCTGGAACCGGATTCTGATTTCAGAGTCAGGGGATACCACTGTCTTCGAGACGACCGTCAAGATGGAAAGGGCGGCTCCGCTCTTTTCATTAAAAAATCATTACCATTCTCCCCAGTAGATGTAAAACCAATTGGTTGTCCTTTTCAAGTGACGGCCGCAAAGGTTTTTGACACTACAATCATTTCTTTGTATATATCACCATCTAACAAACCTTCAAAATCAATCCTGAAAGCAATGTTTTCCAAGGTCACTTCCCCTTCTCTTATTCTGGGAGATTTTAATGCCCATCACGGATTATGGGGAGCTCACAATTGTGACAGAATGGGCAGAGATATTGTTGATCTACTCGACGAACTAGACTTTTGTATCATCAATGATGGCTCTCCTACCCGTCTTCAGGTGCCTGGTCAGCGTCCCAGCATGGTTGATCTTACTATTTGCAATTCCAGCATTGCCGCATCCCTGTTATGGAAGGTTTTGGATGACCCTCATGGGAGTGATCATTACCCCATCCTCATTGAATCCTCAAATATTTATCATTCCAATAAAATTGTCAAGTCCAGCAGTTGAAAACCAATGTTCTTAACGGCCAGGGCAAACTGGAATGATTATTCAAATCATACAAAGTTCTCCGTGCAAAGTCTACCCTCTCCAACTACAGAAAATGTTACGGAATGTTACGATTTATTGGTGTCTGCAATCATTACGTCCGCAGAAAAATTTATCCCCATTGAAACGACACGTAACAAAGGGAAACCTCCCCCAGCTCCTTGGTGGGATATTGAATGCTCAGATGCAGTAGATAAGAGGAAAAAATATGCGAAAATTTATTCAACAAATATGAATATGGAGAACTTCCTTCAGTATAAACAGATTGAAGCTAAGACCAAATGTCTTCTAAAAAACAAAAAACGTCAAGGCTGGAAAAAATTTTGCTCATCATTATCTCCCGAAGTTCCTCTTTCAGTTGTTTGGAATTCAATTCGTCGGTTTAAGGGTTCTCACGTCCCATCAGTGACTCGACCACTCTCTTCACAGTGGGTGAAGGAATTTGCCGATAAACTAGCTCCTCAAACTGCAAGTAATTTTAATGAAACAGAATTCACATACTCATTTAAAACACGGGGTTGGATGGACACCCACTTCAATTTGACAGAACTTAGGGAGGTCTTAAACGATCTCACAGACTCATCTCCCGGTGTAGATGGAATTCCGTATAGCTTTATTAAAAACTGCGACGTTACCACATTAAACTATTTTCTTTTAGTTATAAATTTGATCTTTGACTCCGGCAAAATTCCATCAGCATGGAAAACTCAAATAATTGTCCCCATTCTGAAACCCCAGAAAGACCCTAACTCTGGACTTTCTTACAGACCTATAGCTCTGTCATCTTCCTTAGTTAAAATAGCTGAACATATGATTAAAAGACGCCTAGACTGGTATGTAGAAAATGAGAAAATTCTTCCCAGTTCTCAGTTTGGCTTTCGAAAAAGAAAAAGTACGATCGAAAGTGTGTCCATCCTGACTTCTGATATCCAGTTGGCCCTGGCCGATAATGAATCCCTTGTCGGTGTTTGCATTGATGTGTGCGGAGCTTTTGACAACGTTTTATTAGATGTTTTATTTAATAAATTATTAAAAATTGGCATCCCTCGTAAGCTTTCCAGTTTTATAATTAACCTCCTTCTTACCAGGAAAATTCAAATCCAGGTGCTGGATTCTCCTCCACTGGAAAGAATAGTAAACAAGGGTTTGCCTCAGGGCTCCGTCCTTAGTCCTATCCTTTTTAATATATACACCTTTGACCTGCATCGGAGTTTGCATCCATCTTGTAAAATACTTCAGTATGCGGATGATCTTTTCATATACATTTCAGGACGAATTATTACTATTCTGGAGGAAATAATTAACATTTGCATGAAAAACCTTGACACCTGGTTAACGAATCACGGCTTAGAAATTTCTCCGTCCAAAAGCAATGTTATCGTTTTTTCTAGAAAACGTGTTCCTCCGCGTATAACAGTCCAAATAAATAATTCAATTCTCCCTATGCAGGTACAGATAAGATTCCTTGGGGTAATTTTAGACTCTAAGTTAACATGGAACCCGTATGTTAATTTTATCATTAACAAATGTCAAGCTGGTATCAACATTTTACGTGCCGTTTCACGGGTTTGGTGGGGAAGTCACCCATTCACCCAAAAACTTTTTTATAACGCATATGTTAGGAGTCATTTGGATTATGCGTCATTCCTCATTGAACCCACATCTAAAAAGAACCTCGCGAGGTTGGACCGTATCCAATTTCAAAGTTTAAGATTGATTATCGGTGCAATGCGTTCTTCTCCAATTAACGCTTTACAAGTGGAAGCTGTGGAGGCTCCTCTTCATTTCAGAAGACAGTTCTTGGCAGAAAAGTTTTTATTTAAATGCTTAAGACTCTCTAATCACCCACTGATAGACAAAATTACTGCACTCACTGCTCAAGTGAAATCACTTCCTTATTGGAGGAACAAGTCAATCCCTCTTCTTGTTAAAAGTCTCCATACGTACAGTGCGTATAAACCCCTCATAAATCCATCTGATAGACTTCCTTTATATGCTAACTCCTTTCGTATTCATTTACGTAAACCAAATATTCTTCTTTCTCTCGGCATAATTAACAATCACGAAGCTCCAAGAAAGCTTATCGAAATTTTTAAATTCTAAATACTCCAACTGGAAAATTATTTACACAGATGGTTCCAAGTCTTCCTTATCAAACCATGTGGGAGCAGCATTCCATTGCCCATCAGATCAAGTCAATAGAAAAATCAAACTTCCAAAAGAGGCTTCCGTTTTCACTGCTGAATGTATAGCCATTTTTGAATCCCTCAAATACATTGACAATGATCACATTGGAAACTTTTTAATTCTATCAGATTCCCTGAGTGCACTTCAAAAATTGAACTCTTCCCCCTTCCATTACCCAGAAGACGATTTCTGTGTTGGAATCCGCACTTTAATTTATAAATTAACCGACTCTGGCAAAGAAATCGTGTTGGCTTGGATACCTAGTCACTGCGGTATCCCTGGAAATGAAAAGGCCGATTCATTGGCGAAAGATGCCATTATTTCGGGAGATATTTTATATAATTTTTTAAACCCCGATGACATTTTCATTAAATTGAAAGAAAACATGATTTCCACATGGCAGAATCATTGGGATGAGTCTAGTAAAACAAAAGGATATAACTTTTTCATAATTCAGCCAACGATTCCTTCAAAACCGTGGTTTTCTAGACTCTCTTTGAACAAATTCTCAACATCCTCGATTTGCCGCATGCGGATAGGGCATTGCTGCCACAATGTTCACTTGACAAATATTCATGTTAAGAATTCTGCGATGTGTGAATGTCGTCTGGGTGAAGAGGACCTCAATCATATTTTTTTCAGTTGCCCTATAAATAATTCATACATAAATTTCATCCCTCACCTTATCAGTACGGGCATAATGCCTCCCTACAACATTGCATGTCTGTTATCTTCTCAAAACAAACGCGTTTATAGAGTATTGGCTAATTTCCTGAATATTAACAGCATCAATTTGTAATTGTAAGTTTAGTTTAAAATTTTTCATTATTTAGTTTATTTTTTATGTATAATAAATTACATAAGCATATTTATTATTTTCCTGTTACTTCCACTTGTTATACATATGTAAATAATCAAAATCATCTCGTGTTGCAAGAATTTAGCGTATTATTATTATTATTTGTATAGTATTATTATATAATGTATATATGTTCTTTATACCAAAATTGTAAATATTGACCAAAAATACACTCACAAAATTATACACAAAAATCATTCACTTGACACTGGCCAGAACACTCCTTTGGGGTGAAAAGCCATTAAAAAAAAAAAAAAAAAAAAACACCAATGCGCGCGTCGCGCCGTACTAAACAATGCCTAATAACAAATTAAGACGACAATATACCTACCCTAAAATATATTCAGAATCTTAACTTAATGACGTTAGTAAAGAAGACGTGTATTGGATGGACCTACTGTCGAATTTTTCCTATCAAAGAAAAGAAGAAGAAGAACAATAAAGTGGGAACATAACGACTTAAGTGAAGAAAGCGTAAAAACAAATATACGCCCACGGCACGGCGCGGCGCGGCATATTGGACGAACGTACGATCGAATTCGCCCTAGCGGGCCTGGAGATTCGACCTTTCCAACGCGTTCATTTTTAATTAATTCTGAAGAAGGTGTTACAAATATTTAAAATGTTTCTAAATGTTTTCCTTCCGAAGTTATTAATTCATCTTCTAGAAAAATAGAATCTGGGGCTTACCGCTAACTTTATAGTTGAAAAACGGGTTATAAAGTTTAAAAATCGTTGTTCCTAAAATATGTTAATCGTAAGGTATTGTTTTTATTAATTTTAAGTAAAAAAGACTTACATCCTCAGGGGTCTGTTTGAACAAAAAAGTTATTATAATTACTAATATACCAGAAATGATTAATTTGTGAGTTTTGAACAAACAAAAATAATTTGGGTTGTGTACCGTCTTCAGAAGCTACTAAAAACCTCAGTCCCATTAATATTATTTTTTAAGAAAACAACAGATTATTGATTTGTTGGTCTGAGAGACCAATGCGCGAGTATAGGAAGGTTAATAATATTTATAAACAAACTTAGTTAATAAATGAATTTTAATATGTTATCAACGACGTGGAAAGGAGACTTAATCCTTGAAATTCAAACAGATCCTGATTACTGCAATCGTATTACCATCGAAGTTTTAAGGCAATTACAAGTTTTATTACCACCGATCTTGTTCTACAATCTTCATTTCGTATTTGAGATTTAACTTAAAGAAGTTCGGATTAAAGCTAACTTTAATAAAGCGGCCGTATTTAAAGATATAAATTAATTAATCGAGAGCTTTCTGTTTTTTGGCAAACTTAGTTATACTGATTTCAATTATCGGAATCTAAAAACGTACAAACCTACCTTGCTGTGGGATTACTTTCGTATAAAATCCCAATTGGCATTGTCTTGAAAAGAAAATCATAAAGCCTTTAACAAAACCACATTTTAACAGAAAAATAAGCGGGTTCAAGTTTTTATTTCCAATTTATTAGTATTATATCTATACTAACGAGTTCCCGGCATGGGTTGTAATGCAACTTAATAAAGAAATTGTTTCTCCCACGTGTCCTTTCCCATTTGGCCGTTCCCCTTCCAACTCCCCTTCTTCTCCAATGTCCATTTCCCCTCACATGTTCCTCCTCCACCTTCCCCGCCTTTCCTCTCCGCTCTCCCGCTCCCCCGTCCCACGAACCCCCTTTTAGTGTCTACTCCCCTCTCCCAGATTCCATATATTCAGTCGCGGTACATTCATATTTTCAAACAGCTCGCGTGCCAACGATCTTTTTTACGAGTTTTTAATTTTTCACATATTGCAAACATTAGTTTTTGTATGTCGTAAGAACAATTAATCAAATTTCCTACCTAATATAGGTAGGTACCTATTTAAAGTACTTGATTAGATTTAAAGTATTCGACTTTGGTTAGTACCATAGGTACCTTCTACTAGAGTTTATTCGAAAATTTAATTTTTGTTGAACAATCGATGGTTTGGTAAATGTCATCCTCAAATTGTGACATTTTTTTACATTTTTTCACATTTTTTAGAGTTTTTCTAATGATCAAAAAACTTTTCAGATGGATTGTCATGTGACGATAAACATTAATTTATGTTGTATATAAAGATAAACATGATCTTATTATATACTAGCTATAACGAAATACCATTTCATTCTGGTTTCATCAAATAGTATGCTTTTTGTGAAGAAACAATATCTTAGTCTATCAATAAACACATTATTCATTACTTGTTACTGAGGGTAGGAATACTCTAGCTAGATAGAAAGGATTAAAATAGATGAAGCTGATTCAAGACTCATAAACATGCTATAATCCAATTAACAAGAACAAAGGTGAAAAGATTTTGTAATGTTGTTGAATCATTCTTTCTCTGTCAGATCATTATTTCTGAGAAATTCATAAAAATATAATCTTTCGCTTCATAAATCCGTCTACAATTATAATGATTGCAACCGAAAGATCGTGCAACCCTTTGAAATGGGTATTTTATCTAATAAATAATTATCTAGCAAGGGATAAGGTTAATGAGTTTTAAAAACGGTAACATCTTGACAAGCTATTATATTTTCATGAACACGTGTTTTTGAAGTGAAACTTCTTTACCGTTGTTGTGATTTGAAACTCAATGAAACAGAAAAGACACTAAAAAGAGACAAACACATACATCTAAAGGATTTAGCCTGCGATAGAATGAGATAGAATGAAACCTTACCGCATTGACCCTTTTGATTATGATCTCACTTTTCAAGGCTCCTATTGGTTGAGATTATGTGTAAGTTATTGTGAAAATTTCACTTCTACCGCGTGTGAGCTGCATTCGATATTTTTTTACATTAATTCCACACGGGAGGTCCTGAAAAGAATCCCCCATAACCCGCGTCGTCTTTGGGGATGCCGTGTGGAGGGTCTTTTTTATAGAAAGAAAGGAAGTTTCTATGAGACCTTTATGAGTTGTTCCCAAACGTGAACAAATTATCTTGAATATATTAAACTTAATTCGTTTTAATATTATAATATAAATATTGTGGAGCCTGGGTTAGATTACAACTTAAGGGCCAATAATTCGTAAAATAACTAGGCTTCATTATAAAATACCTTATTTCATATACAACATTTTAAATCGAAATACGCACAAAATTCCTTGCTCGGGCGTATCTGCAAAACTTATAATGCGATAAGAGATATTGACATTTTCCATCGTACCCAAATTTTTTAAAATAAAACTAACCGTACAATGTACTGAAATGAAAACAATTATTTTTGGTTTTTTATTTTCTTTAAAAATTTTTTACTTGACTCTATGTACCATAATTTTAAACAACTACTTGAAACTATTGTTTCTGTATTGATTTTTATCACCTTTTTGATAATTTTTTACAACGTGCTCAAACCATATACCTACTATAAATGTTTAATGACCACTTTATTCATGATCATTAACCACAACTAAATATTATAAATGGAACTTAACTGGTTTAAATTGTATTCACTATTTTATACACAACTGTATGCTTCCTAAATAAACATAAATACCAAAAAACAAATTTGTATTTACAAAATTGTGGATGGTTGTGGGTACTTGTTGATATTTATAGATAGTTGTGAATGTTCGTAGATTTTTCTAAAACCAGGAGTGCCAAGCATTTTGTTATTGGATGGTCTAGCATTTTCAAACCTAACCTTTCATTCTAAATTCTGATACTTTCATTTGATTCTATTCGTTTTCACTTAAAGCTCAATATTATGAGCCAAATGGCATGACTGATAACATGCCTTCAAATCTACAATTTTTCACTTCGCTTTCAAAATTGTCTTTAATTTGGCTCACGATATCAACCTTAGTTCAACGCTTCGCTTTATGTCCCAATATATAACCATTTTTTTTATTTAATTATTTATTAACAAAGATATTGCAATACATATATACAAAATACAATGTACATTTTATTTATTTTTATTTTTTTGGTATAAACCACCTCACTAGGCTGAGCCTGTTCCAAGGTGGCAGGAATTTTAACTAATTTTGATATCTTAATCTTGGAAGAAAAATAAGATAAAAAAATAGAAATATTTTAATTTAGATAGATAAATACAATAAAAGAAAAATAAAAAGAAAAAAGTAAAATAGAAAAAAATATGAAAGAAATAAATTAGACATAAAAATAATTGAGAGGAAAAGAGAAAAAAATACAGGCGTTGAGTGTGTTCTTGTATTGTTCAAGTTATCTGACCTCAGTATGCAATGTCTTTGTCGATTAACCACGTATGAATTTTGTGTTTTGCATTTTTTGTCATGTGGATATCTTTAACATCTTTTTTAATTAAATAAAAAATTTTTGGAGCCAGATTATGATAAGGTCTTTGTCCATATGTAGTATTTGTCTTCGGAGTCATGTGTTGATGTCTATGTCTTGTGTCGTAATTGTGTTGTGCAGTATGATGGTTTAGGTTGTCTTTTTGGTAATGTATAGCTATAATTTTGATGTACAGTTGCTGTATGTTCAATACAGCAAAGTCTTTAAATAGCTGTATTGTCGAGAATCTAAAAGGTTTTTTAGTTATAACTTTAATTGAGGCCTTTTGCCATCTTGGATAAAATCTCTCAGCAATGGTGCTGCTTCAAGAAATTTATTGTTTCTGGCCTCAATAGAATATGTACATCGCTGTATAATATCCTTGTCGTATTTAGTAACGATCGAAACATCTACACCAAATCTTATCCGTTTTTTGTCACTTGTTCGTCTCAGACATTCGAACATAAAATAACACTTAAATATTTTTTTGGCGTCCTAAGAATGCGTTGACGTGGACGAGCAAAACGGAATCTATTGGATAAATGGTATTATTATTAGAGAAAAATAAATCAGAAATACTGTTATGTGAACAATTGATAGTAATTTCCTTATTCTACGATAGTCATTTGAGGCGATTAAAAGCATGACAAATTAAGCCCACAAATATTTGGAATGGAGCAAACATAGTCAACACTGCAATCATATTTAGCAGTGGGTATAATCGTAGTATTATAAGTAATATTTTTTCACAATATGATTTTATTTTCAATTAGTTTTTTTTTGTTTTTTTACACCAGCTCCACACAGGAGAGGAACAAAAATCTCTCATGGTCTATGTCATCTTCGGGGATCATGTGTTGAAGGGCTTTTTATTTCTGGGAAGGAAAAGAGTATGAGGGGTGGATAGAAGTCTGGGGTCCAGGAATGACGAACGTATGAATTCATCCCTCCAACTGTAGCGCAAGGCAATGGGTCGAGAGAGTCCGGCTGGAGAGCTCTACGTTAGGTCTCCCCGGGAAAGTGGGAAAATGCATTCACCGCCAAGACCTAGACAAACCTCACGCCATGAATCCAGGCAACCTTGCCCAAACCAAACGTAACAAACCACTTTCAGGGACATATGGCAGACGCGTGGATTACATAATAAATGGTTCTCGGGGCGGCGGTTCCGTAATCAGCGTTTAATAAAATATAACTTTTACATTTTCATTAAAAAAATCTATATAATTTAGTTTTATGCTTTACATTTACATTACCTACCTCACCAGATGTAATCTATACAGGTGACAGGAATGTACAATACAAATATAACATAGCAATGTGCTTGTTATGTTTTGTTAATACCTGAGTGTTCCACATTACATCTCACATATCAATAAAAATAATTCCTTGAACCTCGTTATCAAGTTTCAAGTGTTGGTTTTTTTTATTATTTTTTTTATCTTGATTATAAATTAAAACTATTTATGTTGCAAAGTGGTTGTATGGCCATCTCTATGTACTTTCGGGGATACTAACATGTATTTTGCCCTTTTGAACTGTGAATAAACTATCACAGACCACAGATGTCGTCGTAGTGTTCTTTTGAATACAAATATGAATTATTCAAATGTAATTGTTATTGTTATTGGCATGAAAAAACGCAACTGCCAAATGATTAAAATTTTGTATCATTGTGCATTTTACTCTATTCGGATCAACTTGTTAACCTAATCGGTGCCTATCACAAAATATTATAAAATTGTGCGTGTGATTCTAACTTGGACTGGGAAACATCTAAAGGGCCACCTATGCAGCAGACGTCATTCTATACGGTTGGTGTCTTTGATGTACATTTAGATCTGCTGATTGCCATTTTGTTGATATATCTTGTTGTAAATTCATCAGTCAATTTTGAGGGTATTATGACCACCGTATTTGGGGTTATTTAAAAACCCCAGGTTCACATGTTATGATTCAAGTCTCGTTATATATTATAGTCAATTGAGGCAAAACCTAATTTTGATTTTAATAATATAAAATAACTAATGTACAAAACAACTGGCGATGCTTTTCGGTATATGCGGTATTTCGGTGTATACACGAGTACATAATTAATACTAAAAACTCGTCAATACGAACCTTTTTGCTCTTAGATAAGAACCAATTGGATTAGACGTCAATTAGCTCAAAATTCATTCTGTAAATCCGATGTTACCTAAACCTCCGGCTATTTTGATGAAATAAACAGGAAAGTCAGGCATGTTGGACCTATCGAAGTACGAATTTTTTCAAATTAGTGAAAAGGGAATTTTTTTGTTAATAATTTAGTAAACATGAATTATTTTGAGAGATGCTGTAAATAGTATGAACAATTTTAAAACAATAAATTCGATTCACACATAACCACAATATTGTACATATAAGAATTCCCTCACCAAACACAAGAGCATTGTCTCTTTATTGTGAGGAAAGGCAATTTTTTTTTTTTTTTTTTGTTGTTAAAAACTTATGTAACCGATGTAACTTTATATGTATTTTTAATCATTATTGACACATAAATATATAAAAAAAAAAATTAAAAAAATTACCTTCTGGAATTAAAAAAAAAAGTGCTTTTGTGTAGATCGATGACTTTTATAAATAAATAAGAATGTATAGGTTAATCAGAATAAAGAGATTCTTGTTTGTGTAGTGCTGCATGGATCAAAAAATAATTATTATTTAGTTTTTTAATTCCTCATATTTCGATAACTTTTCATTTATTTTTATTTTCCAAAACCATAATATTCTAACCATAAATACTTGCTAATGATTTCTTAGAATGATATAAGTCTTTTATCCACTTTATTTTTGTTTTTGACCGTTACCAGTATCAGCCTATCATGGTCATCTTCAGAGTAGTACATTTTTCCCTTATTCCATGGTATATTTTATATACAACTTAAGGGGTGGGTACATCAGGGGTGTTAAACCAAAATTTTGTATAAAGCATATATACAGTATTAATATATCCTGATTTTACATATTGTAGGGTTTAAGATAGTCTATTTTTGTGTGCATACCGCACAAGAGTCCCAACTACTCCCAATAATAATGACGGGATTTGAACCCACGACTTCCGGTTTGGTAGTTAAGAACCTTAGGCCAAACACTCATGGAGAAACTGAAAAAAAAAGTTGGCGACTCAATCGCTATCCACAGGAATGGAACTTGTGAGTTTCATTGGCGATCCGCACACAGACAACTTGTTTAAGACCAGTTTTCAAGGTCGACGCGGTGACTAGTAGTGCTGGTCGCCACGGCCGTCATATTTCAGTTGCCATTTTGAAGGTTGCCATGGTAGCGGCTTACGACCTGTCAAGTTTTCGAGTAATTTTCTATAAGTCAAATCAGAAAAAATCGACTTTATTCAGAAGGTTGATAAATTGAGTTGTGCCGTGAATTGAGTTGCCCACCAGTTTTCCGTTTCTCCGTGAAAGAAGACCCTTACCCTCAACTACGGAGGCCATTAATTAATAAATATTATTACTTTAAATTATCATCAAAAAATGCAGAAGGTTTTTAGAAAATTCCTGAAATCTGAATTTGTCTCCCAACCTTACTAAGTACAAGAATATCAATGTGATGATGCTAAATAATGATTTAATAAAACTTAAATAAAATGCTCAATGAACGCGAACGTATTAAAAAAATCAAAGTGTGCAATTCACACGCGGTAGAAGAGAAACCTTCAGAAAACTAAAGTACACAAGGGTGGGGACTACGAAGCACTTTTTTATCAATGTGAAGGATGATCATATTATTAGTAATTGTGTTTTCTTCCTCAGAGTCACTAGATGTCGCTTTCTTTTGTGTTTTTTTTTTGCATGTTCTTTTTGGAGTAGTTTGAAGATTGGATATTGATTTTACAACAATTTTTTTTTTTGGATTTCATAGGATTTGATCCTTGGTCCGCTTAATGTCTGAACGCCGACGTTTTTTGGGCGTTTTGTACCACTAGACCAAATGAGACTTGCGTGGGACCGTGGATTTATCGTATTATATTGGATCCGAGTAACTACCCGTGAAATAAATAAATATTTTATTGCTATCTCATTCTCTCGCAAGCTAAATGCTATAGATGTACTTATGTGTTTGTCTCTTTTTAGTGTCGCTCGCTTACGTTTCATCAACTTTCAAATCACAACGGTGCTAAAGAAGTTTTCATTTCAATAAATTAACGAGGTGAAACAATCAAATGAGTCCTGTCTGGTGCAGAAATAAAAGGGAAAAACAAAACAGTACACTAACCATTGTCACAGAAATAGGATTTGCCTTCGAATTGAACCAGGCTAAGATACTAACCGTTAGCATTGTATTGTTTTGAAGTAGATACAATACTGAACAGAACCGATTCATACAAACAAAGCATGACCCTTTCCATAAAAAACTACAGAGCTTGTTCCTTCCTACAAAAAATGACACTGCTCGTTCTTCCCACGGAAAGCTTACTCAAAATTTCGGCCAGTGGTTTTTTTTTTAATTGACTTTGCCCTGTTTTTCTGAAAATGGTTTAATAGGGTAAAGTTTTCATAATGTATATAAGTATGTAAATAATTGTTATAATTTTCACAATGTTCTTTGAATTTACACTGAGGAAATCATTTTCCATCAGAATTTTTTTTCACCTTTCAATTGCTTTTGTGTTTTATTAATAGAACTTGTAGAATTGGTGATTTATATTTAATTCAAAAATGTTTTTATTAAGTTCTGTAAAATTTTTGATTTTTTATTTTATTTTTGTAAAAGCTGTTTCGAAAAAATTGAACTTGAAAATAACTGTATTAAATTAAATTTAAATTAAATTCAAAATAAATATTTGGGTATGTTTTATGGAGGATGTTTTTAAGAATATGAAGGAGCAAACAAGGGTTTTGAAAAGACCCACGTTGTAGGTGGGAGGACACACAGAGATGGTCAAATCGTTATGAGACATAGAAATTGCCCGTTCTCATGTAACAAATCTTAAACGTATGCGAAATCTTCCTACAGAAGCAACAAAACTACTAATCAACTCCTACGTAGTCTCACGGCTCGATTACTGTTACGGCATCTACGCTAGCCTTCCAAAATATCAAACTGATAAACTTCAATCCGTGTTTAAAGCAGCGGCTCGACTCATAACCGGAGTCTCTAAATATTCCCACATTTCAGAACACCTTCTTAATCTTCACTGGTGCCCTAGTGCACAAGTGCCCTGAAAGAATCCAGTACGAATTGCGCTGGATGGTGTTTAAATCAATTAATGAAATGGCCCCATCTTACATTTCTGAACTATGTGTCCCAGAAAATACTGGTCTGAGGCAGTCAACACTTAGATCAGCAAGATCATCAGCTATAGGCAGACTAATGGAACCTAAACGCAAGCCAAATACTAAATTTGGAGATCGCGCTTTCGGAGTGTCTGGATCTAAGGGTTGGAATAAACTCCCCCCGGAACTTAGATGCATAACAAGCCCAACAAAATTTAGGTCCAAATTAAAAACCTACCTTTTTGGGCTCTCATTCCCTTAAATAAAAATACCTATCGGAAAGTATCATAAAATTTTGCTTTTGTTTTCAAAATACGCTCATTACAGAACATATTATATATTATAGTTCCCAATTATGTCCTCTGCGTGCGAACTGTGCCTTAATTTCTCTAAATAAACAATAACAGTGTTAATCTCTAGTGACCCTCCAGGTAAGTATGGTCTTAATAATAATAATATTTGGCTAATTTATATAGCGCCGTTTTCGTGAAAAATCACCTCAAGGGCGCTGTACAAATAAATACATAAAAAATAATATTACTGGCTTACAACTAAGATTTACAATTATAACTAGTGATTTACATCTAAGTCTTATTGCTAGTGACTTATGACTAAGACATATAAAAGCTGACCTAAAACTGAGCTCAATGACATATATATTTACAATATGACTTAAAGTTAGAGATTTATAACTGACATATTTATTTACATTTAAAAATACTTGAAAACATCTTTTAAATATCATACATTCGCCAGAATCACTCCACAGCGCCAGAAGAAGAAGGAAGTTTTTACATAATACATATTACTCTTGTCTTACTGTTGTCTCTGGTCTTGTATATATTTTCTGCCTGTACAGTACATTTTTACAGCAGCATCCCGTGCATTGGTCAAATCATTGCACATTTAGTTTCGTATCGGTGATCGATGAACCGGTGGATGCAATTTTTAGCCATAAGTTGTTGTGGTGTTTTGTCTAGTTTATAGTTAGAAATAAGATTGTATAAACGTATTATAAATTTGTAAAAAGCCCTTGAGGTGATTTTTCACAAAAACGGCGCTATACAAGTCATGCAAATATTATTTTTATTATTATTATTAAATGTTGGGCACCGGCTTAGCATGTTTTCCGACTATGCACCGTTGCCGAACAAATCAATGAAGCTAGTTCCTCGGAGCATTTTCCATTGAAATACCGGAAGAATAACATCATTATACCTGACACATGTGATCTTTAAATATCGCAATCGGTTTATTAAGACAGGACATTATATTAATCGGACCGCCCGTTTCTACACAGGGCCGAAGTTAAACTTTTTTTAAAGCATTGCGATACTTTTTACGTGAACTCTTCAGATACCCACAGTAACACCATAATCCCCTTTTCCGGCAGAAAAAAAAAATCTGGTTCCGTTATTATTTCAGTTATGTGAAGCAATTGGCCCATTAATTATTGTAATATCGTTCTTGCGGGTAAGTTCCGTTAATATTTCATAATGGGCCAAGTGTTTCGAGGTATTTGGATGGTAGCAGAACTCGAGTATGATTTTTATTTTTAAAAATGTGATGAATTGTTCAAATTTAATGAAACAATTCAATTCTGGTTTCATTCCCCAAGAAACACATCTTCCGTTATACTAACGTCACTAGGTAAAACTTGGTTTTTAATCGAGTACATTAATCTTCAACTGCAAACAGCAATACAACTCGCCTAACGAACGAGATGTGTTCTAACAAGTGAGACTTGAAGGAAACAGACTAAGTTTACAAGATACAATATTCAAAACTACTGGAGACGTTGAGAAGTTATGGTTTATACTCGTACCTTGGAGTGACTAACGTGATATTCTCAAAGGTTTATAATTCCCAGTACTTACATACTTACATTGGTGAGTATGTAGGTTCATGTTCCAGGGGCGTGCGGTCCGTATAGGCCAGTGGCGTAGCGTGCCTTGGAGGGGCCCTGTATCAAAATTAGTTGGGGACCTTATTATTGCTCGGTACAATACGTGATCAGGTATTTTCATGTATCGAAGGTTGCCATTGTTCTTTCAAAAACCAAAATTCACCCTTCGCTACTGGTAGATAAATAGGTAGTAGGTACTTACCATTGCAATCTAAATCACTCACAGAAGCTGATTGCTGAAAAAATTAAGACATTTTGGGCATTTTTTTATAACCTCCTCCCTTTTCTTTTTATTTTTTCTTCTCATAGTTCCACTGGGATAATCTCTTTTCCTTTCACAAATCAAACTAATTAACCAATAAATAATCGGAAGAACAAGATTGTATTGTATTACAATGTAATAAATAACGTGTGAACCGGAATAAAATAAAATGTGTAAATATTGCTCTCCGTGATTTGTCATTGTACATCGGTTATTACGGGATTCCTTCCTTTAAGTGAATGACTTAAACGGGGGAATCTCGCAATAACCGACGTAGGATGTTGCCAACTTTTAGGCGCACGCTTAAAAAGAGATTGCTTTTTTTAATTTTGTCATTTCTGAAGTGAAAACTCTATATGCACGTATGACAGTTATTTTTCCCGGGAAGCACGAGATTAAGTGACATTGTGGATAACATTTTGCTTGCACACGTTAGGGGGCCTCTGTAGCCCGGGGGGGCCGTATCATTAATACGGCGGTAGCTACGTATAGGCACATAAGCACTGCCTACCCTACCTTACTCACACAAAAAATAAATTAAGTAAATTTATAATTTTTTTTGAGAAACCTATGTACGTTTTCAAAGAGTTTCAGTCTACTACGCGGCAATAAAGGTAAGAACTCAATATGCAAACGACCTCATATCATATTAAAAAATGTTTTCTTCATTCGACACAAAAATGAACATTGGTGTACGTGCTCATTCAAGGGACGACTCGTACGCAAGTTGTTTTACAACATTAGCACTGCTTTTCAGGTGTAAGCATATAGTTTCATCATGCGTGCATTAGTTGTATGCCACAAAACTAATGGCAAAGTGTAAAAACGTAATGCAACTAGTTTCGTGAAAAACGTAACTGCGTGAGTGTTTTGTAAAACAACATTATGTTGAGTTGAAGCGGTTAGAGGATTTTGTATAGACATGTACCATAATAGTACTATATTTGCAGTTTTAGCAAATAATCACTAATCTGCTTGGTGCCCGAACGTTAAGAAAACTCTGAAAATAAAACTAAAATTCAATATTAATTATGTAAAGCCGGATCTCCAGCGACAAAGTTTTCATAGACGTTACAAATGTTTGATCAAACATGAAACTTTCTGGCAGAGCCACAACTTTTTTGTTTAGCATTGCCGATTGAAAACAAAAAATAACTCTGTGGCTTCTGGATCTGACTATGAATATTATGGTGTGTTAGTGTGTTATATAGGAGTTCAGCGGTTTGCCGCAGGAAGATTGTTATAGTTGATAAAGCCTCACCTAACTCCGTCTCGTTTGTACTTCCACATGCATGCTCTTGGAAACTTTGTTATTTGAAAACCTTTCCCACGTTTCTCTCTATTTGTATTAGTTCCACTTGGTCGTTTCTGTAAAAAGTAAATTTTTGGTTACATCCCAAATTCGTTTTACTTTTGGAATCTTTGGAAATTTGTAAAAAAATATCAGCGTCCAAAATACTTTTTAAGATCTTAACGTACCGGCAAGTCGTGAACTTTATAGATATGCCAATATGTATGCATATACAATAATTCTATTAGGAAATTTTCACAGTTTCATTGGTTTTAGGTTTACTTTTAAATTTTTGCGCATAAATTCGCCGGAGGCAGGGGACCATCACACAGCTGATTAATCTAATTTTCTGAGATTAATTTTAGAGTCCCAAGTTATAGAACTAGAGAACATATTTTTTTATGTACTTTAATGTTCTACTAATCTCAGGCAAAAAGCTTTTATATTCAGAGCATGAAACGTATTTTTGTAAACGTAATTTATCTAAGCTAACATTGAATCATTTTAAATGTCATATTGCAAGTTATTATGTTGATTATGCTATATGCTATTAACTCTGTCCAGTTGCAAGCCATTCATTTTATAATCGTGTGTTTAGTTTAGTTATAGGTATATATTAGTGATTATTGCTATCGTTAGTGTAGTGAGAATAAATTATAAATGAGAATAAAAAACATTTTATGTTTTTGAAAATTATTACGTAGCTTATTTGTTACCCTGTATGGTTCTTATCTTATTTTAATTTTTATTTAAAATTTACAATTTTTGTATTTTTTCTTATATTTCAGCCCATGGGCACCGGACCATAGTTTTTTGTTGGAATTTTTGTTTATGAGAAAAAATCTGTCATTTAATTTTATTTGTACTGTTTGTTAGTTTATTAAAAGAACCTGGATATTTATATTTAGGATATATACATTTTTTTAAACTGTTGATTTTCAAAAAACAACTTCAATTATTACATATTGTGAGTCTGACAGAGATGGAAGGGGAGAAAGATAAGAATATGGAGAAGAGAAAGGTTTGAAAGTATCCGGTTATTGTGATTCGATCACTTAAAATGACTTAAATTTAAAGCATCGTAACAAATCTGAATACCGAATCTGAATATTTTAACAGGGCTATTTAAGCCATTCTGAAACCTGTTCAAATATTATTGTGCCTGATTTTACATGAAATACCAAAAGTAAATTAATTTTTTGAAATAATTTCGTACGTCGGGTTTTATACTCGTGTCCTTTCGAGGGTCTTCCAGATTACGCAAACTTCCCAAAAAATTGACGTGCTTACTAATTTTACGCCATTATAGATTAGGAGACGAGCTAGGTAAACCCAACGTCATCGAATACACGGATGAAACTACTTTTTAGTGCTAATGGACACTTAGAAAACCTTAAAAAAGTTGGTCTGCCGGTGCGCCTCTTGGCAGGAGCAATTTTTTTCGAAAAAATTACGTCATCGAGTACACGAACGAGAATGGTTTCATATGATAAAGGTCGATTAGAAAATGAGAAAAAAGCAGGGCTGTCAACCGGCAGCCTGGCAAGTTCGCAGACAGCCGGCGTCAAAGTGGGGTAAAAAATAGTAAATTTTACGTCATCGAGTACACGAATGAAACTAATGAATAACTTTAGTCCAAATCATTTCGTTTAAGAATTTCTTGGTCTGCCAACCAGCAGCCTGGCAAATTTTTGTGTACGATTTTTTAAAGATTTTTTATTAATTTTTTTATTTTTCGTTTATCTTTATTATTATTTTTTATTTCATTATATGTTTAAAAACTTAGAATGCCATATTTTAAAAATATAAGCGATAATGATAAAAAAAAATAATTTGAGAGTTCCGAGTGTGCCCATCCGTCAGGTGAGCCGTTCGACGCCAAACACTTACGAAACCTGCCGCGGTGCCCCTCACTGTTGTCGCGTGTAAGTATTATTGCACAAATTTATAATATTAATAGTCCTTTTAAGATTGCCTAATAGTCCATAGTAGTTGGAAGTTCTAAAAACCAACGCACCGTCGCTCTTAGAGCTGCGTTCGTCCGTAAATCGACGGAAAATTTCCGAAACCCCGTCCGTTTCATATCGGTTTCGCTTGCCCTGCTGGACCGATTACATCGAAAACAAGATCAAAACTAACAAAAAACTGTAGTCTAGATTATTTAATTCATGATTTCTTTGGTCTGCCGACCAGCAGCCTTGCATTTTATTGTGTACGATTTTTTTAAATCTTAATTTTTTTTTTAAATTTTTAAAAAATTATTTTCAATATCTTTATTATTATTTCTATTTCAATATGGTTTTAAAAACTTATACTGCCAAATTTTAAATAAAATAAGTCGTAATGATAATAAAATAAATTTACTGTGTTTCGAGTGTACTTATCGAACGGGAGAGCCTTTCGACGCGAAACAACTTACTGGAAACTGGCCGCGGAGCCCTTCGCCGCCATCGCATGCTTATATTATTATAAAAATGTATTATAATAATAATAATTTTAAGATAACCTAATAGTCCATAGTGGTCGGAAGTTTGAACAACTACCGCACCGTCGCCGTAAGAGCTGCTTTCGTCCGGAAAACGACGGAAATTTCCGAGCCTCGTCCGTTTCATATCGGTTTCGCTTGCCCTGCTGCATCGATTAGGTTGAATGCAAGATCAAAACTAACCAAAAGCTGTAGTCTGGATCATCCCATTCATGACTTCCTTGGATTTCCAACCAGCAGCCTGGCAGTTTTTAGTGTACGATTTTTTAAAGTTATAATTTATTTTTTAATTTAAAAAAAATCTTTTGAATATCTTTATTATTATTTTTATTTCAATATGGTTTTAAAAACTAAGAATGCAAGATTTTAGATAAAATAAACGGTAATGATAAAAAAAAAAATTTTTGAGTATTCCAAGTGAACCCATCGGACGGGAGAGCCTTTCGACGCAAAACAGCTTACTGGAAACTGGCCGCGGAGCCCTTTGCCGCCATCGCATGCCCATATTATTATACAAATTTATAGTAATAAAAGTATTTTTAAGATTACCTAATAGTCCATAGTGGTTGGAAGTTCAAACAACCACTGCACCGTCGCCGTAAGTGCTGCGTTTGTCCGGAAAACGACGGAAATTTCCGACCCAAGTCCGTTTCATATTGGTTTCGCTTGCCTTGCTACATCGATTACTTGAGTACAAGATCAAAACTAATGAAAAACTGTAGTCTAGATCATCCCATTCATGACTTCTTTGGTCTGCTAACCAGCAGCCTGGTAGTTTTTTTGTGTACGATTTTTAATTTAATTTACGGTGCTCCAGATTTTATGTCCGGGTTAAATGAAAGACGAAACCCTTCCACACACTTTTCCACAAATGAATATCTAGTAAATTCACGCAATGTAAGTGCACTATGTAAGTATAATAAATACAAAACAATACAAGAACAATACGTCAATCCACCAGAAACATAATGGGAAAATATTTCACCGACTCCAGATATTTTCATATCAGAGGGTTCGGCTCTGATGAAATCCTAACTGGTCCGATAAATCCTACTGATCCCTCAATATAAATATTTAAAAAATCTTTTGAAATCCCACATGTATTTAAAATGACAGACTTTTGCATTTTTATGTACAATTTTTTTGATTAATCAAATACGCTTAAATTTTGAATTAGAGAGCTAGGTATAATGCCAGTAGCCGAAATAACAATTGGTAATATTTTTATAGTCTGAGAATGCCAAATTCTTTTAATCTCATTTCCTAAATCTGTATATTTTCTTATTTTTTCAGAAACAGTTTTCTGAATATTACAAGAATTTGGAATAGCGACATCAATGATATAAGTTATTTTTTTAATTTTGTCGTGTAAAACTATATCGGGTCTATTATGACTAATTGTTCTGTCTGTTAGAATAGTTTTATCATAATAAATTTTATAAAATTCATTTACTAAAAATGAATTTGGTTCATATTCATAATATGGTACATTACGGCAGTCAATCAAGTTATGTTTACTTACCAAACTTTGGTGAATCATTTTTAAAACTTGATTGTGCCTAAATGTATACTCGGACGGCGCTAATACAGAACATCCCGATATAATATGTTGTATAGTTTCCGGAAAAACCAAACATTTTCTACATAAATCATCAATTTGATTTGCATCTTTGATGATATCATCATTGTCTTTTATATAATCCGTGATTTTAGTACCGTTTTCACATAAAAACATCACGTGAGTCATTTTTTCATTTTTTTTATGTTTGCATTCTAAATTTTAATGTTTACAAATGTTAATATTTATTTGTAACATAACAATTTGAAAGCTTATTTCATATCCTTTCAAAAACAGTTTTTAGTATTCGGCTAAGTTCGGAAATGTTTCATTTATAGAGCTTTAATTGTGAAGCGGAAATAACATTAAGTTTTCGTAAATCTGACATTTCGTTTAAGACGTAAAAAGTGCATATTCGCGATGTATCGGAGTGGTTTTAATATCATCTGAAAAAATTTCACTACTTTAATCATTTTCTCTAAATTTGGTTCAGAATTCGAATATAATTTTAGATCATCCATAAATAATAAATGAGAAATTATATTTCTCTCTCTTGTATTACCTTTAATTTTTATTCCAAACTTGCTTTTAATTAACATTTTAGATAGAGGATTTAATGCTAAGCAAAACCAAAGAGGACTCAATGAGTCTCCTTGAAAAATCCCTATTTTTATTGAAATGCCCGGTACTCTAATTTTCTTATCTTTCAAATTCAAAAGCAAATCGGTATTCCAAAATGCCATAATTTTTTCCAAAAAACTAATAATAATTGGGTTAATTTTGTATATATTTAAAAATTTTATCAGCCACGAGTGCGGGACACTATCATAAGCCTTTTGGTAATCTATATAACAAATATGTAAATTACGTTTTTGGGTTTGAATCTGTTTTAGGATTACAGAATCAATAACTAATTATTCTTTACATCCCATATGTTTTCTGCGACAACCTTTTTGTTGTTCAGATAAAACATTTTTTTCATCTAAATGAGTGTATATTAAATCTGTCAAGCAAGAGGTTAAAATTTTATATATTGTCGGTAAACATGTAATGGGTCTATACTGAGAGGGATTATTAATATTTTCGCTTTTAGGCAACATATAAGTAATGCCCTTAGTTAGAAAATTTGGAAAATTTTGAGGTTCTCTGACAAATTTTGAAAGATTTTTTGCCAAAAGGGAATGTAAAGTAAATTTGGAAGACGTTTATACCAAAAATTATGTATCCAATCGCAACCCGTAGCTTTCCAAGAATGAGTATTTTTAATAATTTTGCCTAACAATTCAACCGATATATCAAAAAAACTTATTTGTTCAATGTCTGAACAATTGAGTTCTTCATTTTCTATCCACGGACCTGACTCATTATGTTTTATATCTTTACTCCAAATATTTGTCCAAAAATCGCGCATATCTGATTTAGATGGCAACGGATTATTATTATTCGAAATAATATTTTGTTTATCGTCAAGTTTGGAATAATATATTTTCTCATTTTTCTGAAATAATCTTTTATATATTTTTTTATTAAACGTATAATTATATCTTTTTAATCTACTAGCTTTTACACCTAATTTTTGTTTTAACAAATCTAATAAATCATTGATTATATTTTCATTATTATTACTACCAATGCTATAACCAAATTTTCTCCCAATTACATCTACATGTCTCAAAATATTCCTACTTCTATTTCCGTTTTTATACTCCATTACTCTAGCTATGCTACTTCTTAAAAATACTACATCATTTTCTAATCTACTCTGCCATTCTGGTTTTCTATAACTATATGATCTATCATCAGAAGACGTTTATTTAACTCCTAACTTATTACATATAGTGATAGCACTAGCATACACTATTGTATGAAGATCTAAAAAACTAATGTCATCAAATATTATTTTTGGTAAAATTATATTATTTAATTCAGAAATTAATTTAGATAATTTCTTTGACGTGTGTAATTTTGGTAATTTTGGTCTTACTGTGGGCTCTATATCTATATATCTATTTATATTATTATGAAGTAAGTAAGCTAATTCTATAATATTTTCATCTAGTAAGTTTAAATTTGCAATGTTGATTTCCCTAAGATTATAAATAACGTCTAAGTTGTTTGAGTCTACTGTAATATCATTGGATTCTTCGACTAGAATATTATCTGAACTATCTACGTTCAATGCATCTGATATAACATTACTACTCGTGTTAACTTGTTCTAAATTATTTTCTAATTGCAATCTATCTGCTACTTCCTTTTTTATCTGATCTAATGTTACTACAGCAATTAAATTATTTTTGAAAATTGCCCTCTTTTGGTCTGCTAATCTTTGTTCGTTTACTTGGGCAATCGGATAATTTTGTGAGAAAATTAAATGTAATTTTTTCCTATACAATAACATGGCATTCTAAGTTTTTAAAACCATATTGAAATAAAAATAGTAATAAAGATATTGAAAATAATTTTTTAAAAATCAAAAAAAAAATTAAAACTTTAAAAATTGTACACAAAAAACTGCCAGGCTGCTGGTCGGTAGACTAAAAAAGTCATGAATTTGATGATCTAGACTACAATTTTTCGTTAGTTTTGATCTTGTACTCGAGTAATCCGAGCTCCGAACTCCGTCGGACGAACGCAGTTCTTACAGCGACGGTGTGTTGGTTTTTCTAACTTCCAACTACTATGAACTATTAGGCAATCTTAAAAGGACTATTAATATTATAAATTTGTGCAATAATATTTACACGCGACGGCAGTGAGGGGCACCGCGGCAGGTTTCGTAAGTGTTTGGCGTCGAACGGCTCACCTGACGGATGGGTACACTCGGAACTCTCAAATTATTTTTTTTATCATTATCGCTTATATTTTTAAAATATGGCATTCTAAGTTTTTAAACATATAATGAAATAAAAATAATAATAAAGATAAACGAAAAATAAATAAACAAACTTTAAAAAATCGTACACAAAAATTTGCCAGGATGCTGGTCGGCAGACCAAGAAATTCTTAAACGGAATGATCTGGACTATAGTTATTTAATAGTTTAATTCGTGTACTCGATGACGTAAAATTTACTATTTTTTACCCCACTTTGACGCCGGCTGCCTGCGAACTTGCCAGGCTGCCGGTTGGCAGCCCTGCTTTTTTCTCATTTTCTAATCGACCTTTATCATATGAAACCATTCCCGTTCGTGTACTCGATGACGTAATTTTTTCGAAAAAAATCGCTGACTATTTCCATGGCAGCGCGGCTCCTGCCAAGAGGCGCACCGGCAGACCAACTTTTTTAAGGTTTTCCAAGTGTCCATTATCACTAAAAAGTAGTTTCATCCGTGTACTCGATGACGTAGGGTTTACCTAGCTCGTCTCCTGGTCTATTACTTTTGAAGAAACAGCATTATTAAAATCACATTAGTGCCGAATTAACATTTTTCAAAATAAGGCATTGAACATTGATAGTGTAATCATTCCAATCATTATATTTTTTCAAAACCTCTGATCGCATGCTCATTCACTGAAAGCACCGAGTCAATTAGTTGAAACCACGTTGCAACTCATAAATTCAAATATCTGTTTAAAGCAGTAATTTGTACAGGGTGGGGCAGAACAACTTGCTTAATTGAATTTGGCGACCTTAGTAAGTGATGGTTGCTGCGAGGAGCATGTTTTTTTTTTACATTAGCACCACACAGGAGGCCCTGAGGAAAATAATTCCCCTCAGGGCCTTTGTCAGTTTTGGGGATTCTGTGAGGGGGGTATTTTTAGGGAAAGAAGGAGAGGAAGTTCTGGGAAGGAAAAGGGTATTAGGGGTGGGTATTTCCAGGACTGATGGACTTATGAATCCATCCCTCCCACTGCAGTGCAAAACGATATTCCGAAAGAATTTATTTACGGTTGTAGAAGTCAATGGGGCTCTCCCAACCATTCTCTCCCGGTCCGGCCTGCCAGGCAGCTAGTTGACAGATGCATCCACCCCCAAGATCCGGACAAAGTTCAACCCATGAACCAGGGCTGTAGACACACCGGTGATAGACATATTCGAGGGGACGAGGCTTAAAGCTGTAGCACCGCTTGATTTAGTTCGTATCATGGAGTGGATGAAGGTGGAGTGCATTTGCTGTCGAGGCAAACTTTTCTAGGTCACTCAATCATCGACATTGTACATTCCGTCTCCATATGGTCGATTGTTTCAATTTCAGAGAAACTGGAGATGTGAAGAAAAAAATTGGTCTTTCACAAATAGCAAGGTCACCCCAAAACGTCAATATGGTATTTTGCTGTCCCCTCAGCGCTCTGCCCGCAAATATACAGCTTTTGTTGGGTTGTCTGCTTGTTCTGTGATGAAAAACTTTATCCATGCGATGTTGTTGCCCTAGAAAATGTTATGAGAATGAAACGAGTTCAATTAACGCAACATAATTTTGAGAATAATGGACGCTTTCGGGCTGATATTTAAATGTAGTCCTTAACGCTGTTCGTCGAATTAAATATGTATCTGCATTACTTTGTTTTTCAATTAAGCTCCGAAATGAGCAAGTTTCTCTGTCCCACCCTGTAACTAAATGCTTTCAATACTTTATTCATTTCAGATTGCCTTTGCTATGAAACGAACCCCACTAATCCGACAATCTCGTGTCAATAATTGCAGATTTCTAGTTGTCAGTAAAGCTTTTCGTTGTTTGTAGTTATTTGTCAGTGTATTTAATATCTTGATTGTATCGATTGCAAGTTACAAAGTTTCTATACTTATTTCTTATTTATTAATAGAAAATTAATATAAGTCACATAAAAGAGCAATCCCATTATTGGACCCTTTTGGCCAATATCTTATCCAAACTCCGAAATAACTAATAAATCTGAAATGAGTTGTACTTTAAATTACTTGCTTCGATACAAATAATATTGCACGAATTTTCATAAATCTGTATTAAAGTATTGTATAATGTTTAAGATTAGTGTTTTGTATATGAATGGATATTTTATTAGCGTGCCAGTGAAATTAATAGCATAAAATAACCGCAATTTTCAATATTAGGTAACATTTGAGGGATAAATCATTTTCAGGAAAAATCAATATTTTGCCTGTTGAAGATTTGTTAGGGTGAATAAAGTTTAAAAGCCAGCAATTTTAGTTTGAGTTTTTGATGGAACATTAATTTAAAAAAGGCAGGTAATTTTACAAAATGCGTAAATTTAAACTCTTTTTAATTTCTTTACTCAAGAAAGCATATTATTGAAAGAAATTAAAAAAAATTTAAAACTGGGGTGCTCGGGTTCATGTGGTGTGGTTTGACTAGGTTTTGTCTGTAGATGCCTTTGCCCATCTACTGCATGGTGGGCCAGATTGGGAGAGGCTGGTTGAGAGAGACCTAACGTAGACCTCTCCAGCCGGAAATTCTCGACCCATCAACTTGCACCGCAGTTAGAAGGATGAATTCATACGTCCGTCATTGACTGATACCCAGATTCCTACCCACCCCTCATACCTTTTCCTTCCCAGAACTTCCTCTCCTTGCTTTCCCTAAAAAGACCCTTCACACAGCATCCCTGAAGATGGCAATGGTAGGGTTTATTTTTATCTGGTCCTCTTTTGTAAGGTAAAAAAAAATATGTTTCTCCATTACAAATATGTGTTGGCTTAATTTTTTCTTGTTCAATTGTCAACCGCCTCAAAACCTATCGTTGAAAAGGTAATTCATCAGTATCAGAAAAAGTATCAGAAAATTCGTATCCATCGTTTAAAAAATATTATTTCTCATGTTTTGTTCTCTTATAAAAACAAAAAAGGTCCTAAGGGCTCCGCTTTGGTCATTCACGTTAACGCATTTTCGAGACGCCAAAAAAATTTAAGTATGATTTGATGTTCGAATGTTTGAAACGCACACGTGAAAGAAAACGACTTAGATTTGGGATGGATATCTCGATCATTACTAAAACGGGAATCAGACGGTTCACTTTTCGTTCATTTCTGTTTTCATTTTGTGAAGAGTGAAACCACTGAACGAGAAATGAAACAAAAGTGCCGAATGAATTCGTAAGTGAACCGATCCATCGATGTTGGCATTCGGTATCTTACACGTGAACTAGTGAACACGGAATTAACGTTCTCCTGCTCCTGCTCGTTCATCCGGTCTTGCTTCATGTACTGCACGTCGCACGCAAAATGTCAAGGTATTTAAGTGGAACGTGGATAATACTCTGCCATTTTTAGGCAAATTTAAACTACCAGACATCATAAACTAAATGAATATAAATAAAAATCTTCAAATTTAAATTAATTTATTCGAACATGATACGTTTGCCAACCTATTGTGGTCCGGATCGGGAGAGACTAGTTGAGGGAGACCCTTTTTCCCCTTTTTTCTCCAGCCGGACTCTCTCGACCCATCGTCTTGCACCGCATTGGGAGGGATGTATTGATATCTCTGTTACTCCTGGATTCACTGACCCCCACTACCTTTCCTACTCACCCCTCTACCTTTTTCCTTCTTACTCTCCTTCCTTTCTCTTAAAAGATCCTCCACACAGCTTTCCCAAAGATATCAGGCCCTGAGCAAAATTATTTTCCTTAATGTAATAAAATGATTAAAGCGTGATTTAGAATTTTTTTCGCTCATTCTCTCAACGTTGCAATATGAACTGCATATTTTTAGTCAATTATACGATCAAATAATCGTAAATCAAACTATGTATATTCAACGTGCACCTTGTAGTCGGAAGTAACTGACGACGTTCATTTCTTTAGAATTCTGTGTATGTATGAACGCGGAATGAAGCAAAAATTGTTGAGTGAATATTCACCCAAGTGATCCGTCTGATTAATTATCGATGCTTAAATAAGAGGGTGATATTACGCAGCAATTTAGGATAGTATATTTAGGATATTGCGCAGTTTAAGGCCAAAACCTTTAAATTTTTTGAAGCAGTACCATTACTGGGCGATTTTAATTAAATTAATTTTATTTTTAATAATGGGACACAAAGCACAGCGTTGAACTAAGGTTGATTTTGTAAGTCAAATTAAGAGGCGGTTCTCCGAATTTCAACCGATTTCTTGCAAACCTCCCTTAAACATTTGAAGTTTTTAAGCTTTTAAAAAAATATGTGTTATTCTTGAAGATAATATCTAGACATTTATCGCACCGAAACGCAAATTATATAAATTTCCCTCGATAGAAAAAAATTGCAAAGTATGCTCCAAAAATGATTATAAACACGTTTTTTTCGGTTATTTTACAAGTTATATTTATGAAAAAATTCACAGCGTTTCTTTAAATAAAATGTAAGACAATTATCGCGAGATTTTTGCTCTATTTTAAACGAGTCGTGTTTTATTAAAGATTTTCATGATTTTTGCATTAATTTTATCGCTGTAAATGTTAGCGCGCTCTTCTAACATTCGTAATTTCATATCTCTCCATCTTCTTCTTTTTGGGGCCGGGAACTGAGCCTTAAAGACGACTTTGTAAATCGAGGGATAAATAAAATTGATGATTTGAAATAGGCATATTATCAGCCATGACATTTGTCTCGTAATTTGTTTTAAATTTAAACGATCGGAATCAAATGAAAGTATCCAAATACGCCACAGATAAAAAAACGTTAGGTGTGAAAATACCACCAATAATAAAATGTTTTATTTCTTGTATTAAATTTAAAGTTAACGTTTTTTACCTTTGAGAATTTTATCACCTTACGAAAACAGTTTTTAATTATCGGATACGTTCATATATATTTTATTTACTTGAATTTTATTGCAAAGCGAAAATATTTTGACATACTGAGAAAAAGTAGTCGAGGCATGAGGAGTTAATATTGACAATAAATCGATAATTTGTAGAGCGCCGTTTTTGTGAAAATCACCTCAAGGTAATTAATAACATTTTTTTTTTAGTGGATTATGTTAAGCACATATCGCATAAACGCACCGAACGAAATTCAAATGTCACACATTCTAATGCTACTAATAATATAATGTGATCGAGTTACGATATAATATTCCAAAAATAGATGTTTTAATTTACGTTAAGCGTATAAATGTTTCGGTTTGTTTTTTTGAATACTAAAATAACTTAAATATTTAGTTCTGTTTAAGTTTTATCGAAAACATTCGTTTTGCTCGGTCTCTTCATTATAGTTCTTTTACTTATTTCTATTTTTAAGCGGTACTATTTTGAACCCAATTCACCGCTGTGCGTCTGCGGAAGACCCCTGTTGTGTGAAAGGTCTGTTGTTTTCCAATTTTTATTGCGTTTCTTTTCTTTATTTTTAATCTCTAATCATTTCGTTTACCCACATTATTTTACATTATTATACGACTTTTCAGCCCCCTCACGTATTATCTATTGGTATATTTTTAATTGGTTTTATATGAAAAATATTATGGTTTCCATTTAAATATGTTTTTTTTAATGTGTTTATGTATTTTTTTATTATGGTTTCCATTTATATATGTTTTCATGTGTTTTTATGTATTTTTATTTTAACGGATAATTTCACGAATTTTTCCAAAAAATGTTGCGTAAAAACATAAAAATGTAAATTTGTATATTTAAAAAAAAAATTGTTCGAAGGTATCGAAGAACTATGGTTTATGAAGGTGGTTTTTCATTGAACTATGGAACTATGTGTGGTTTTGTAGTTTTGCAGTAGAGCTGTTTAAAGTTTTGTTTCTGCATTTTTAATGTTTTGGAGTTCAAGAAATATAATGTTTTAAAATAAAACAATAACTTTGTAAACGCCACTTTTATTTTTTATACTTTATGCCGACCGGGTTTCGCTACAACCGTAGCTTCTTCGGGGTAGTACAATACACTACTAAAATTAATTTACATGTGTGTTATAGATAATACATAATTTAACAAAATGGGCTGGACTACTCAAGTAACGGAGGAAGGAGGTATAGGTGTAGATGGAGAATTGGGAATGGAACGGGCGTGTTCTTTGTCAATAGGGAACAAATTTAGTATGGTACTTTTATCAGTGGCGTAGCGTGGGTATCAGCCGCCCGGGGCGGAGGAAAATTTTGCCGCCCCCCCCCCCCCCCCTATATAGGTACTTCTTCATGGAGGGGAGGGGGGAGGGGTAGTGATCCTTTTTTTTTAAATATTTATTTGCCGATTTTTATTATTTAAATCTGTATGCGGTGAATTAAAACTACACTCAGAACATGAGAACGGGTTTCCTTTGGTTCTGGCAGCACATAAATTGTTTGCAATTAGAATTTTATATTTGCACTTCGAAAAAAGTTATGTTTTCCTTCGAAATATGTCAGCAGATGAATACACAGTTGGAATTTTACATTCTAAACACTAAACTACTTTTAATTTAATCTGTATGCGGTGAATTAAAACTACACTCAGAACATAAAAATGGTTTTTCTTTGATTCTGGCAGCACATAGATAGTGTGCATCTAGAATTTTATAACTGTACTTCGAATAAGTATGCACAAACCTGTCAGCTATTTAACTTTTCTGTGATAATAAATTAAAAATATATACACCGTGATATATGCGTGGAAGAAAACCGTATAAGTGTAATTTTTTGTGGGCTTTCAGCAGGGCGCGCAAAGCTTCGCGAATATAAAACACAAATCGACAATCAATTAGAACTAAAATAATACTGTTGCTATTTACATTTTTATTTAAAAATAATGTATGTGTTAGAAATAAAAACAAAACGTCTGTCATTAATATTTTGATTTTAACAGTATATAAAACTTTAGAAAGATGTTAAGAAACTATAAACTAGACGCGAAAATCGAACCCGCGACTTCCCCAATCCAAACTTTTACAAGATTATTATTGATTGTGAAATTTTGCCGCCCCCCCCCCCCCCCCCACGCTACGCCACTGACTTTTATTTAAATTTAGTTATCTATAACACACATGTAAATTAATTTTAATAGAGTATTGTACTGCCCTAAAGAAGCTACGGCTGTAAACCCGATCGGCATAATGTATAAAAAATAAAAGTAGTGTTTACAAAGTTATTGTTTTATTTTAAATTATAATGTCACATCACAAAGAAACTGCTTAATATGAATTTCATTAAAAATTCCGAAAATAAAGACTTCTAAATCAACAAAATGAGCCAATAAGACGATTTTCAATTTTTAGCAGATACACTATTTTTCGGGACCGTCGACGGTTTGTTTCCAGAATATAGAGAAAGAAAATTGAAAAAAACATGCATATTTTTTAAGTGAAAACTTCATTAGGACCGTTGCAATTTGACACTCAATGAAACGAAAGTAATGACACTAAAAGAGATAAAAAAACACATAAATCTATAGGACTTAGCCTTAGAGAGAGAATGAGATAGTATAATTATTTCTAATTGCACCACTAAAATTAAAACAAAAAATATAAATAACCCAGACTGGATAACCAAAGACCTTATAAAATTGATCAACAAAAGAAATAAATTGCATCTGAAATTAAAAAGACAACCCAATAACACATTATTGAAAGCAGAATTCCTAAAAGTAAGAAATAACATCACTACAGAAAAACGAAACTTAAAACAAAGACACTACAATGATCTTTTTAAAAAATGCGAAAATAACAGCAAAAAAACTTGGAAGGTAATGAATAATATTCTTAAAAACCAGTCTAATACTTCGAATAATATTTGTACTAAATTAATAATTAATGATGAAATAGTCACTAACAATGTAGAGATATGCGACCACTTTAACAATTTATACGTAACAAAGTCGTACACAAACCGCCCAATGAAATAACATTAGCACATAATAGTATAGAATCTTTATAACTTCAACCAACAACAGAATTAGAAATAAGCAAAATATTAAAATCATTGAAATCAAATGCGAGCGCCGCGCCGGTTACGATAAATTCAAATACAAGACAGTGCTAAGTCTCTCAACGGAATTGGTTCCTATTTTATCAAAATTGATTAACCAATGTTTTAAAGTAGGAACCTTTCCAGACAGCTGTAAAATTGCCAAAGTGATACCAATTCACAAAGGTGGGTCCAAAACAAATACCTCAAACTACAGACCCATCTCAATCTTACCAATCTTATCAAAAAATTTTGAACGTGTAATCTACGAAAGATTAAACAATTTTCTATAAAAAAAATCATTCTTTTATAAAAAACAATATGGCTTTAGGAAAAAATCGAACACACTTGCGGCAATAAACGACTTAATCAGTAAACTTAGGAGTGGTATTGATGGTGGAAATTATATTTTATCTATACTAGTTGACCTTCAAAAAGCCTTTGATACAGTAAGCCATGATATACTTCTCAAGAAACTCGAGAAACTTGGTGTAGTTGGTCCTGCTCTCAATCTATTAAAATCATATCTTAGCAATAGAAATCAATTCGTAAGCATTAACAATCAAAATAGTAAGCACCTTCCAATAAACTATGGAGTTCCGCAAGGATCCATACTAGGGCCACTACTGTTCCAAATTTATATCAATGATATTCCTCAATTAGAATTAAACGGTGAAATTTTTTTATACGCAGATGATACTGCAATATTCTACTGGGGTAAAGATCTAAACATACTACTAGAAAATGCACAAAGTGACCTAGAAAGAATTTGCAGTTGGCTCCAATCAAATATCCTAACAATGAATATTAAAAAAACAGGATACATGATTTTAAGCTCAAACCGTAAAATAATTCCTCCTCATGTACCTTTAAAAATTGAAAATAACGATTTGCAAACCCTGATACAGGAAAAATATCTTGGGCTGTGCATCGACAAGCATTTAACTTTTAAACAACACATACAAGATGTAAAAGATAAAATCACACACTTAATTAGCGTTTTTAGCCTGTTATCATGTCTATTACCAATTAAATTTAAAAAAAGTTTATATCATAGTCTCGTACACTCACACCTAAATTACCTGATTGAAATCTGAGGAAATGCGTATGAAACGTACATCAATGAATTACAGAATTACAGGTAATTCAAAATAAGCTAATCAAAAAACTATTTCACTACGAATCCAAAACATCCACAAAAAAATTATATTTGGAAACAAAACTGCTAACATTAAGAAAACTATACGAGTACAATATATGTCTCCTTATATACAAAATAAATAATAAACTCATACATACAAACTCAGAATTCATAAAAACGTCCCAAGTACACAAACATTTTACACGATAACATACGTTTAAACACCATTCATACTAACTACGGTAAGCAATCAATTAGTCACGATGGGGCCAACTTATATAATTGCCTTCCAGATGATATCAAAAACGAAAAAAGTATGTGCAAATACAAAAAAAAAATTATTCATGTTTATTCACAAAAAACAAAGTAGTGAAAGTGAATAATATCGTATGGTAATATAATGTTATGTAAATGTTAGTACTGCAATCTAATGTAATTTAAGGTTATGAAATGTAAAAACTATGTATAAATTCAATATTCTAGTTAATTAAGTGAAAATGTTATTTTCTTTTTTACTGGAATATAAACTTGTAAAAAAAAAAAATCCTAGACTTGACTCCTAAAACGGGTAACCTTACTAGTTGGACAGTCTAAGCTTCCTTATACTGTTAATGTATTTTTATAACAAATTAATTAAATAAATAATCGGTCTTCCCTTGAAAATACCGGATGGAGGAGAGGTTTCAGTTCTCTCAACCCATCGCACATCTCCTTACACGACAGTAAGAGGGATGGAATAATACGTCCGTCACCATTGGATATATTGACCACCAGATTTTTACCCACCCCTCATATCATTCTCTTTCCCCAAACTTCCTCTCCTTACTTTTCCTAAGAAGACCCTTCACACAGCATCCCTAAGATGAAGTAGACCCAGAGGGAAATCATTATTCTCAGGTTTCCTGTGTGGAACTAATGTAAAAAACTAATTAAGTAACTGTTGAGCGCAAGAATGCTACAAAATTTTTCGAACATAAGTAATTGCACTGTCACAATACATTGTGTCGTTAATTTGTATAATATTTTCGTGGTTGGAATCACTAAAAATAACTTTAAAAAAATATCTAAGTTAAATTTAAAATCAATCGCAAAAGCCTAGTTCTACTTTTATAACGTAAGCTACAACACTTCCCTATAGGTAGTAACACTTTTATTTTTTTACGCAGTTTTCGATCGAAAACAAACACTTAACCAAACAAAACCAACGAGTCAATAGTTTGGATAAAAATGATGAAAAAACGTCCAAGACAAAGGAAGGGTCAACTTAAGATCTTGCGTATTTTATAGATAGTGTTATGATAAAAATGCGTATGTCGGGGCTTGTCTAAATATTACCAAATATCTTTTTCTATAAATCAAAAAGTTGAAAAACTCGGCTAAAACTCCTTCGATTTATTATACCTACACCCATTATTCACACGTATTGAATAGTAAACTCGGACCCCCTAAATAAATTAATCTTTAAATAGAAAATCGAAAATATACCTATGTACGTTAACCTTTTGATGCTTTTGAACGAATTTATTTTATTTGCGAAGTACTTGGTGTTCTTGCATTTTATTCCATGTGCAATTTTTTTGAGCAAACCAATTAGAAGGAAAATGTGTGCAGGTATATTTGTGATTATAGATGAGTAAAAAATACTCGCAATATCACCTTGGTGTAAGACAACCGCTAAGAATTGAAAATTCTGGTTACTTGAAATGGTTAAGCCGTATTTGGTGACTAGATCTGAATACCGAAGTACTTTTGCACATCCCTCTTTCCCATCTTTTTCCCGTCCCCACTACCTTCAGCCACGTAACTTATTCCAATTAGGGACGCCATAATCTTACCACCTACAGAAGATTTGAAGCAGATGAGACTTTTGAGCGGTATTTACAAAAATAAAGTTTAAAAAAATTGCAATTAATTCCAGAGTGAAATATACTCTTACGTACCTAAGTGAATCTGGGTTCCGATCATCCAAGTGATTTGTTTAGTAACGCTCGATTCGCCTGTTGGTCGGAGAGTTGCTTTGAGATGAGCGTATTTGTGTATTTAAAGAGCAAATGCACAAATGCATATTTCGGCATAACAGTCGATTACTAGGGTTGGGAATACTAGTTAGTATTGCCCTGGTGAGAGAATACCATTACGAATGAAAACATTGTTTGGAATGACTTCAAATGCTTGTAAAGAGCAGATCTTTATAACTAGGTACTTGATAAATTTCCAATCCATCATTTAACATTTCCATTCATCACTTCCGTCAGTCTTGCAACAATATTTGAATCAGGTACACCGTAGTTGACGCGTTTGTGCGGCAACACATAAATCTATATAATAAATGTGGTACGTAACTACTTACCCTAATTGCTTTATATCAATTTTAATCAGTATTTTCGATAAAGCTCTGCCCAAATCCGTGCTATCAAAATCAATTTATTGTTACAGTTAACCTGCTAGTCAAATGTCAACGAAAGATAAAACTTTATCTATACAGGAAAATGTGCTGTAATTAGTTTATCTTTAAATCAGATGTGTTGCTACCGAATATTGAGAAAAAAATACTAAATATATTTTTTACACACTACTTAAGTTATTTTCGCGTAATGTCAATTTATGTACGAATCCGCCAAACGATATCAGATATAATATCTACATTTTTAGGTACATCATCAATAGTAGATTTTGTCTGTCGTGACCATAGAATAGCTTCGCCGAAATGGTTTGTGTGTTTGAAGATTTTTTTCCACACAGGAAGCCCTGAGGAAAATAATTTCCCTCAGGGCCTATGTCATCTTTAGGGATGCTGTGTGGACAGTCTTTTGACTGTGAGGAGATGATGTTCTGGGAAAAAAAAAAGATATAAAGGGTGGGTAAAAATCTATAAGACGGAACCCGGGCACCCCTGCTATGTCACCAAACGTAGAGAACCACTTGGGTTGACCTGTGGCAGAGGTGTTTGATTGTCCAATAAATGGATCCTGGAGCAGCGGTACCCATACCCGCCAACCAAAGTGATATAATGATCTGACACAAAGTTAAATTTCGTCTAAGAAAATTGTTATATAGTGGTAAGGGTTGTGAACACAAAGTTGTTATGTTAATATGGCAAACAACTGCCAACTTATTGCTTGTCAACAGAGCTGACGTGAAACTACTAAATAATATCACGTATTTTATCAGTATGTCACTTAGTAATTATTACTTGGATGATTGTTTCAAAGTTATTATTAGTTGATGTATGTTATTCGACAAACAACCTGGTAATCCACAAATAGTCTTCTCAAAGAAAGAGGAATAAATAATATCTATTCTCATATTTTTTCAATCTCCTTGCTGAAATTGTAACCAGCCACCTATTTATTACACATACATACATCCCTGAATAACTTCTGACTTTACATGCGAAACAGTCGACTGTACGCTTTACGGTGGTAGCAAAAGCAGTTGTAATAAATAAAAAAAGTCTTGGAAAAATTCTTGCTTGGATTCGTAATAAAATTCCAAATCTGAAAAGAAATACCGTAAAAAATCCACAAGATATGTGAATATGAAGAAATGGCATGTTTCAAAGCTGTGATAAGTAATAGTTTATTACATTATTGTTATTATATTATTCCACTGGTGAAATAATACTAAATGTAAAGTATAAAATGTTAAAATAGCTTTAGTCATGTTTGTTATTCAGATTTGAACAGCCAGGGACTTCCCCATTTTTCTTTTCAACCCACTACCTTCAGTCTCACACATCCCCAATAATTGAGGATGCCGTTGTTTTACTAGCTGCAGACGGATGGGAACAGTTAGGACTCATATATTGGGATATATCACGAACTGAAAACTTTTACTAAAGCTTCGAACCAGTGGATTGCACTAAGGCGTGAAGTGACCTCGTAAGCTGGAACCAAGAGCTTACTTACGGTTTTTTCACTAATTGTAAGAAGAAACGCTCTCATAAATAATAAATAAATAAGGGGACTACGCATTTTACTGAAGAACTGAGAAGAGTTTGCTGAAAAAACAAACATTTTAACCCCTTTAACCCAGCTAAAACGGCTCTATTGGTCAAGATATGGTATAACCCGAAAAGTATTCTTCCAGCTATTCTAAACGGTGAGTCCTGAAGGTGACTGAACGAATTAAATACCTAAGATACAACATAATCTCCAGTAATCTCATGGATGATAGCGATATTGATAGTCAAAGCGTAAACGCAAACATGCTCAGAAGATTTCGCCTTTGCATTGCAGTACCGCTGTGAAAAGGACGCACTTCCACGCCTTCGGCGTGTGTTGTACACGAACGAACTTTGGGCAAACCAGAGAAATGACTGCATAGAAAGACTTCGTGTTCAATACAATAATGCCTTCCGCCTAATATTTGTCCTCCCCAGATACAGTAGCGCTCAGAGTATGTTCTCGGAGGGGCTAGCATCCGGCTTTGCAGCCCTTATAAGATGCTCGGTTACACAAATGAGGGAAAGGATAAACATCTACGGGAATATCCTCATTATTTAAGTCTGCCGCAATCCAGCCCCCAGCATACTAGAGAGAGACACAGCGGGAGAGATGGATTCATACGTCCGTCACTCCAGGACGCACTGACCCCAAGATTCTTATCCATACATTTACACTCATACCATTTTCCTTTCTTGGAACTTCCTCTCTTTCCTTTCCACAAAAGATCCTCCACACAGCATCCCCAAAGAAGACATAGGCCCCGAGGTAAATCGTTTTCACCAGGGCCTCCTGTGTGGAGCTAATGCAAAAAGTTTATCTAACATGCTTTTTTGTTGGATTTTGAAGAAAAATGAAAAAAAAAAAACGTTAAAAAATTCAACGGATACCAAAATTCAATTTATATATTTTACTCTAAATAATGTCAGGAATCACTGGTCGAAGTAAGTCAAGCACAGTTCCTTGACACCCTTGTATAAGATGCCACAGCTCCACAATTTTGTTTTATTTCGTAAGTTCACCTTTAAACGTAGTACTCATTTTTGATAAATTTTAATTTATTTTATTTTCTATTTTAGGTATGTCACCAATCAATTTGTATATTATCTAATCCCAATGTTAACTATTTATGGAATATGTGAGATGGCACCAACCTCCCTGGATACCGAAATAAAAACATTATTATTAATTATAAGTGAAAAAAAATGCCAAATTTTCTCAACGCGACCGAACGAACGTAATACGTGCCCTGTGGTATATTTTTAATGGATTCTTCTCAATAAATCGTTCAGCTGTTACCAATCAATGACCCTATTTACAAATGTGTCACCACCGTTGCCGATCGTTTTATTTTTTATTAAATTAAACTTACCTAGTCGTTGAGCTGTCAAATTGACGTATACGACACATATGTTCTTGTATGCAAAATCGTAAATTTATTTTAAAATGGGCGATAAACTAAAAAAAATGTCTTATGATAAACGTTTAAGATATAAAATAAATTGGGAAGATAATAAGTCTAGTTTTCGTTGGATATTTCTAGAAATTATGATTTTAATATATCGAAATATATTTTCGATTTTGGATTTTGAACTGTTTTAAAGTTTATACTTACAAAATGTTTCATCCCTATGAGCAATAACCAATTTATAAGATAAAACACATTATACGAAAATAATGATTTCAGTGGTGGCTCTGTAATTGTAACTTTGGTTCAATAAATTTGTATTTGTTTGAATTTAAGTGTAATTTTCAAAATTGGAACTGATTTTATCAAGAATTCAAAAAAGCGATAAAAAACCTACCTTATAGTACCTATGTTTTCTTATGCCTTTAAAATTATGTTAATTGTAATATTCAAAATTGGCAAAAATGTGTAAAAAGTATCTACCTATATTACAATATTTAAAAAAAATTATATTAAATAATTATTATGCTCAGGGTTAATCTTGAACAGTATTGTCAGATCTCGTGATCTTTCATGGATCCACGCTTTTTCATTAATTTCTTAATTAACTGGATTAACTAACATAGTAACTCATGGTTTATACGGGTTCACACTGAGGTTAAGACATTAAGGTCCGGTCATCCTAACATTTAAGGTGGGATTCAGTGCGATTAGTTTCAAATTATTTTTTATTTTGTCCTTGGACGATTGTCCTGTACATCATTGTTAACAGTCTTTCGGTTCTGAGGCATTTATTTTAATTGACGTCTGCTTATTTTTTATATTTATATTGTGAAATAGTTGCAGTGATTAGATTATATGAAGATATTAGATATATTTGAATGTGACAAATCTTATATTTTTTCTTGCCAAATCTACGTGTCCAAATCATCAAAGCGTCCCATTATTAATCTTTTTCGTTACAATTTCTCAATATATCCTTATACCTCATACGTAATATGGCGATTCAATCATAAATGTACTAGTCAATAGGTGTAAGAAATCCAAAATAAAAAATAACAACCGGTTCACCTTGTGGTAGTTGTCTAAATAGTATAAAAGAACTGTACCACATATATTACAAAACTTTACCTATAATATATAAAAAAAATTCTTCGCCAAATTTTTAAGTATCGTTATTTTACGGTATCATTTGCAGAACACCAATAAATTTCTTTGTAAAACTTGGAACGCAGCCATTTTTGGAACTGAATAACTATTGTGCATTTCCATAGAAATTGGTAAATGGGACGTGGAAATAGGAAATGGTGGCTTTTTAACGAAGCCCTTTAAACGGTTGCAATTAGATGGTATCATACAACTGCAACCATTGCAATATATCCGGCTGTCAAAATAATGAAAACATTTTGCGTAATTGCATTAAATGTCTCTTAATTCTTGTGGTGTCCAATTTAAACATATATTATCATCGTGATCTTTTGCAGCACAAAGGAGAGAATATGAATCCATTCCGAACCAGTTCTCCAGAGATAACACTTTTCCAAATCCACGTTTTCCCTTAATCTCTCATTGCACGATGAGATGGAGAAGATGGTGGGTATGTTCATTTCGTGGAACGTGATCATGAATGCTGAATTACTCTTCAAGATTGTGAAGATGATTTGTGTTTTAAATCAAGAAAATGAGTGGAATGCCCCGAATAAAGTAATCATTTTTCGTTGAACATATTATTGTATCACGTTCAAAAGGAATTGGTACAAAATGGAAATTGTTTTATATGTCACGTCGTTGATTTTGTTGACGTCGTCATTACACATTTGAACTCTCTAATATCCTTCAATAATATTGTGATAGTTTTATTTTTGAACAACAAATCACACAGCAACACTATTTTGTCGTGTTCATTTTTTATACTCTCCTTGTTCAATTATTATCATTTAAATTAAAGCATTTAAATAAAATAAAAATGGTGAATGCAGCCCTCTTTAACATGTTATTCGATATAAAAAAGAGACCTATTACAGTAACATGAACGAATAAATAAAGAAATCATAAAGTATTTTAGCCTACCTATATTCAGTTTACCTTGGGATACACACGTCAAAGACATTTACAGAAACACCCAAATACTTCCTTTTAACACCATTCCCACTTTTGAAATAACAAAAACTATATTACAAGTAATTCAACACTCGGCACATTCCAACACTACACTCAATTACAATTGCGACGTACACCAACACAACACAAGAAATCACAACAAACTTCATATACCAAAAATCAAATCAACAAAATATGGACTAAGATCCCTAGAATACATAGCTTACACAAAATATAATCAACTACCCAACGAGATCAAATGTGCAAGTCAATGTAAAAAGACCCAAACTAAAATGCTCAAACTTCATTTTATGAATGACTATCTGAAATAATAATGTTGTGTATGTCCTATGATATGTCCATTTAATACATACAGCTATATGTTTCATGTAATGCGTATCATTCCCGCAATGAGTTTATTAACTCTTGGGAGTACAATGCTTTATATAATATACTATATTCTGTATTGTATACTTTTAATAAATAAAAAAAAAATAATAATCTATAAATAAAATCTATTTCACAAAAACAAGATGATCACATAAAATGAAGCCAAATATGCTGACTCACTATTTGAATCCTCACGATTTAAGAATCCAAACACGGCAAGATGATCCCAACCTCAACCAGACCCTATTAGGATTACAATAACATATGCGTTTTTCTCCATGCCTCAGGCCTTAGGCAAACATATTTGGCAGAACCAACCTTGTAGGTTGTTTAAATACACGCGCGTTAAAACAAACACATTTCCGTCACAAAGGCACAGTCACAATACGTGTTAGCCTTATGAAGGGACTTGATTCTGTTGGTATTGGCATTCCACAAATCACAAAAATTCGGTCTATGCACAATTATCCGGTCTTTCTTCGGTGAAGATAAAAATATTGATCCCGTGGTATCTTAACAATTTTATCCCGCAGTCCGGGAGATAAATAATATGTGCGCCAATTGGTACCAAATACCGAAAGGAATTTATGGTGGGGTGTCGATGAAAGTGATTGATTTGCTCTTATTGCATGTTTTACAAATGTGGAGTAATTTGCCATCTCAGGCTTTCGTAAAGTGTCTTTACAATGATATGTATGTTTTATTTAGTTTGGAAGCGCTGATAAATTATTCATTTATTTTGTAAGGGAGTGTGGTACAAAGAACATTGTCTGAAAATCAATTTTACGAAAATTACATTTTCTACAATACGAGGTTGAAAATGTAATTTTGATTTATTTTTATAATGGCTCCTTAGTAGGGGGCTCTTTGAATTCCTTTTCTATCTTAATAGATGACAATGGCTCTGAGATATCAGATTGGAGAAAGGATGAAATACTAAAGCTGAAGAGTTGTCTTTGAATTTTCTTAATTATCATTGTTTCATAAATGTATATTTGAGGTGTTTTATTAGGTCGGTGGCCTACTTTCACAAATAATACGTAGGAGATGGTTTGGTTTAAAGGCAAACAAACGGAGTTATTAAATATGAGACAGTTTATTTAAGCTGTTATGTATATATTTTTTGGTTAACCGCATTAATAACCGTTCAGTTATTATGCATTTTCTAATGAAAAAAATGGCAAAAAGAAGATTAATTTATATAATAGACAATGCCCTTTTTATCTCTTTTTGTCAACAAGGAAAATGAGACGTTCTAAACTTCTTGTCGTGATTTTAAATGTCATGGAAAATTCACTTTCATCGCTTAACTTTTCATCGCCCAACCTTTATGGCTGCTAGCATAAAAAACTGCAGGAGTGTAAAATGGAAGTTCGAAATATTATATTTTTAAAGAAAAAGTAATCTTCTGCAAAACAAATTTCAGCTTTTTAAATTTTTCTGATCAAAAGAAATGAAAAATTTTTGTAACATTTCTGGAAAGTCTCTCAAAGCATCTTTCGCAATAACTTATTTGAGGTTTTGTATCAAAAGTTTTTATCAAAAGCAAGAACTAAAGCGACTAATTAATCAAACGATATCGTGACTGTCTCAACTTCAAAATTAAGCATTTACACTTCGTAGCAAAGAGAAAACATAAATAAATGTCAATCATCAAGTTTGATAATCTGATGATTGACATTAATTGGTTTGGTAGCCAATGATGAAGGTAAATTTAAGGCAAGTTAAAGGCGTTTGTCACAATATCACAATGATGCTGAATATCATTTCTGAAACGCAAATCACTTATAATAAACTTTCGGTGACTTTACTTGTTTGATTGAAGAGTTAAATCCCAATAAAAATTGTATGCATCGTACTTTTTTTTACTTTAGCTCCACACAGAGGCCTGGAGGAAAATAATTTCCCTCAAGGCCTATGTCATCTTTGGGATGCTGTGTGGAGGGTCTTTTTAGGAAAGGAAGAACAGGAAGCTCTGGGAACGAAAAGGGTGTGAGGGGTGGGTAGGATTCTGAGGATAAGTGTGTCCAGAAGTGATGGACGTATGAACCCATCCCTTCTACTACGGTGCAAAGCGATGTTCCAAGAGAGTACTACTGGAAAAGTCAAAGGGACTCCCTTATCCATTATCTCCCGATTTGGCCTGCCATGCAGCTGGTGGGCAGACGCATCCGCCGCCAAGACCCGGACAAACCTCATCCCATAAACCCGGGCACCCCTGCATAGTCTATCTATCATCATATCTTCACTAACTTATATCTCCCTCTCAACTTCCGTTCGCCTCTCCCGATCACACTTGTTGTAACGCTCTCGTCGAGCATTCACCAGCTTACTCCTCAAGTCAAGCATGCGTAAGGAAGCTTTACTTCAAAAATATCGTAATCTCTGAAGAGTTATACGTATAGAAATGTGTTGAGGGACGTCCTTAAACTTTGAGACCTAGACGACGAAAAATTCAAAAGAGGTAAATTGACAAAAAAACCGTTCTATTTCAAATTGCTACAGATCGCAACTAGGGGCTATCTATTCAGCTTGAAACGCTTCGTGTAACAAAATGGCGTTATAATATTTTCTTCCTTCAAGAGGGTTACTAAAAGCCGCTATAAAAGAATCACAAAAAACGTAAGACCAAACAGAATGCTTGGTTCAGGATGTACAAAAAATTCTAACCCGGGGATCTTTTTGTGCCACACTTTTCTTTGGAGAAGTACCAAAAATAAAAGAACAACGTTTGTTATTTTTTTTTATTGGTCGGTAAAGCACCGGCTGTTTAATCGCATACTCACTGAGTTATATAAAAGCTTGTGTTGGTCGTTTATGCTTATACAAGCGTACAGCAATTCAAAGAGCAGTTAGCTCTTTGGCTCTGAATACGGAGGTTACGGTCCAAAACACACTTTAACTCAAGGCTCCGCAACCGGGCTCAAAAAGAAGAAGATGGAGAGATACGAAATTATGAATGTTAAAGAAGTGCGCTAACATTTATCCCGTGGGAAGCATCTTAAGTATCATTTAAAGAAACATTATGAATTTTTTCAGTTATATAATTTATAAGATAATAGAAATAGACTTGTTTTTAATAATTTTTGGAGCATACTTTGCGATTTTTTTTATATCGAGGGAATTTCATATAATTTATGTTTTGGCTTAGGCAGCATCTAGACATCATCTTCAAAAATAACATATATTTTTTTGAAAGCTTAAAAACTTCAAATGTTTAAGGGAGAAATGTAAGAAATCGGTCGAAATTCGGGTTGCAGAGGCTTAAATAAAATTTATAAAGGCATTATATGTTATGAGACTCTTGCCAGAAATTGGTTTAGATATATTTAGTAACTGGCTCTGAATAGACAGACATAATCCAATCTTCCTCTTCCTGTTCTAGTTCCCATTCGATTTATTTTACTCAAAAGATTTTCCTCACAGCAAGGACGCCACAAGTCTATTGGCTGCAGCTGTTTTTTTTCCATTTTTATCTGAGTACCGCACAAGAGTCCCAACTGCTCCCGTCTGGAGCCAGTGAGACTACGGCATTCCTAAATTGGGGTAGGTGGAGAAGTACCTGACTATTTAGATCTGGTCACCAAGAACGGCTAAAGCCATTTTAAGCAACGATTCAATTCTGAATGGTTGTTTTACTCCAGAACAATACTGAGAGTTTCTTCCACTCAAAAACGTGCTGCAATAAAGTACTATATATTATTTTTAATTAAGTAATTGTGAAATAACAATTAATTAATCAAATAAAATTTCTTTGCCCACGCCGAGATTCGATCCCGCGACCTTCGGATTGCAAGTCAAGAGCCTTACCCCTCTACCAAGGATGCTGTCATTGGAATAGTGAAGTAGCGCCGTTGGAGTAGTGCAATTATATTAGAACTTTTAAAAATCACTTCACTCCTTTATTACAACACCCGGGCTGCTCCGGAAACTTTACATCATTTTTATAGAACCACTAGCTGACCCGGAAAAGCGTTGCTGTGCCTAACGAATCACAACGCCATCTACTGAATTGTTATACAACCTTTTAACCTACACCACCATCTGTTAATTTGCATACACATCAAATCCACACTGCCCGCTTGCCAGCCCGCTCGTCCACCACATACTGGCATTCTCTTTTAATTATATATTTCAACCAATTTACACAAAACCTTGACAAATCGTATAAATAAACATTCGTCTTCTTTGTATTGGTGAAAACCGCATGAAAATCCGTTCAGATCCGTTTGAATTTATCGCGAACAGACAGACAGACGTGGCGGAGGACTTTAATTTTTAATACGTAGAGATAATATTCATGGTCTTATTCGATTGAGTTGACACATGCGTCAGATAAAGCAATACTTTAATTTTATTAATTTATTCATAAACCAGAAATATAAGTCTTTCTTTAGAAAAAAGAAAGAGTTGTAAAAATATCCTTTAAAAATATAACGATTCCGATTTATCATGTCACCGTGCATAAGTAAGACAATTTATTTAATGAAAAAGATAAGAAGCGATAAAAAACTGGGTTGAATACCTTATCGTCGGTATTCGAGGGATGAAAAATAGATTAGAGTGGGTCGCTAAAGTGGTTTGGATTAGGGGCGGTGAAAAAAAAGCACACGTCATGAATGTTTAAAAGAGGCGAAAATCATTGGAGCGGAATGACGACATTTCATAAAAATGGTAAATTTAGATGTCTTTTATATGAAATGACCAACTGGACTCTTGCAAATGAATGAATATGATGAAAAAAAAAACATATGTCAATGTGTAATAAAAAAACAGAATTAGAAAAATTACGATCTTGATTACAAGATAATCCCCGGTGATCAACTAAAATAAATATAATGAAAATATATATTTAATATCAAAAATTGATGAAGAAAAATTGTGAAACGTTTAAGTACAGAATATTTTTGCAGCAGATTTAATTTTTTCGGAAGTTCTTTTGAATGTACATTCAACAACACAATAACTGTCTGAAAATTGCTTAACTTTATTTATTGTTATCATTAGTTTGTAGAACTCCATTTTAATTTTTATTTCTTTTATATATCCAATAATATTATTATTAAATTTATAAACACAGTTTATGCCTTCAGAAGGCGAAACAGGTGTCACGCGTAATAATAATTACCCAGAGGAACTTGTTTATAAATAAACTATTTTTATTAATTTAATAATAATTTTATTATTTAAATAAAAGAAATAAAAATTATTATCAGTTAAAAGTGAACCATTCTTCTCCATAAGTGACGTAATAGCAGCAGTGATTTCCAGAGCATTAAATGTAATATTTTATATACGTGTATGAGTGCACCTAACTATAAAAAACATTAAACAAAATCTAAATTTCTAGTTCCTAAATACATACTGAAACATACAACAATAACACGTGACACAGTGATTAACTTTAAACTTATGAAGATCAGCGACCAGCTGCCCGCGCTTTCCTACTTGCCGGCGCGCCATCAAGAAATTGCGGGATGTGGTCAGCTGGTCAGCGAGGTTAAACTCTCCATTGACTGCAGTGGGAAAGTAGTAGAAGACATCAGCAAACAGATATCTACTATGCAGAACCAGCTGAATCTGATCGACCTACGAAAAAATTAAACGGATACCCTGAAGTTCTGCACAACCAATATTCAGGATGAAATGGAGTGGCACGACCAGTGGGCACGCCGCTCATACGTTGAATTAGTCGGCATTCCGAAAAAGAAGGGCGAAAATTTAATATACATTATCTTATCTTGTCAAAGAAACCAGGTTTCGACCTCGATCCAAAAATGGATATCTATTGATTTTGTCACTCGGCTGGCACTGAAGGAACCCAAGAAATAATAACATAAACCTATAATTTATACATATATATATATATATTTTTTTTTGATTTATTAAGATGAAGCAAGGTACAGAAAGGCCGATTTCTTTGCATCAATTCGAACGAAGCGGAGTTTAACCAGCAACGACATCGGTTAGAGATTTACGCTTTTATGACCACCCGACTTGCACTTCGAAATGGCTGCTTCTCTTACGGAAGGATGCGGCCAAGCTAAACCACTATAGATTCGTGGTTCGCAGTTCAGAGAATTCCTAAAAACAGAAGATTCAAACAAAATTGTATAAAACTCGGAGACTCTTGACCCAGATATAGAGATTAGGTGCAGAATTGAAGCAGCAAGAACTGCGTTCATTCTTCTCCATTCATTCGACTGCGTTCATAAAAATGAAATCCCTCTTCTGCAAATAACAATATCAGCTTAAAACTAAGGCAGAGAATGCTAAAATGTTATGTGTGGTCGGTCTTGCTGTATGGTTGTGAAACATGGACCTTGAAAATAAATACCATGAACAGGTTAGAGGCTTTCGAAATGTGGCTTCACCGGAGAATGCTCAAGGTCCCATGGACCGACATGATCACCAATACAGAAATTCTCAGGCGGGCTAGAGCAGATAGAGAACTGCTTACATTAATTAAAATCAAGAAAATTTCGTATCTGGGTCATATATTTCGAGGGGAGAAGTATCACTTGCTCCATTGAAAGGCAAGATAGAGAGTCGCCGAGGGCCTGGTAGGAGACAAATGTATTGGCTGCGAAATATATGCGAGAGTGGACCGGCATTAGAAGTATGGAGGAACTATTCCGGCCAGCGCAAGACAGAGAGATCTTTTCAAGAGTGATCGCCAACGTCGGGGGGACCTGAAAAGGCACACAAAGAAGAAATATAAAACCTACACTTAAGTAGGTCACTAAAATATTACCATTTTTATTGTTGATTTTTTATCTTCTTAGGTATGTACTTTTAATAAGTGCTTCATAATCCTAGGCCCAAGTTATGAATTTTACAATAACACTGTAGGGAGTTGTTTATTTTTTTTATATAATGAATAACAGATCACTTTGTATAAACCACTATATTATAAACAAAATCTACATGTTTCGATAACAATGTTATCTTCATCAGGATAATTAAAGTAAAATAAATGACAAACAAGTATAGACAAATTAGAATAAACTAGAACATAGACCAAATATTAAAAAGTAGAGGTGATTAATTGCTTAAAAATCATAAAAACAGTTATACAAAATTAAATATAAAAATTATTTAAGGAAAAATAAAATTGCATTTAGATAATAAAAAACTTTTAAGAACAAATAATTAAAATAATTAGTCTAAATCAAAAAATAAGTAATTATTATTATTTTAAGTATTAATGAGAAAATAAATTTAAAAGATGGCTATTTTTAAAAAATGTTTGGTAATTTATAATATTTAATTTACTATTACTGCTTTTTCTAATTTCTAAAATTTCTAAATTATATAATTGAAATCTTTTATATTTATTTTCTTATTAACACTTAAAATAATTATAATTATTTATTTTTTGATTTAGACAAATTATTTTAATTATTTTTTCTTAAAATTTTTTTATTATCTAAATGCAATTTTATTTTTCCTTAAATAATTATTTAATTTTGTATAACTATTTTTATTATTTTTAAGCAATTAATCACCTCTACTTTTTAATATTTTGTCTATGTTCTAGTTTATTTTAATTTGTCTTTACTTGTTTGTCATTTATTTTTCTTTATATTAACATATCCTGGTGAAGATAACATTGTTATCGAAACATGTAGATATTGTTTATAATATAGTGGTTTATACAAAGTGATCTGTTATTCATTATATAATTAATGATGCTACAAAGTAATTTTTGCGAAGTTTGAAGATTTTTTTTATCTTATCAAGTACCTATATAAATTTAGCGTATAATTGCTCCTTAATTCCAGATGCAAGTTACTGTACATAATTATTTTTATTTAAAATTTTGTAACTTGTCTTTTCATGTGTAATTACTTCATAATTCTGGGTACAAGTTACGAGTATTAAAATAACAGTATGGCATTAAATTTAGTGAAAAAGTTGTATCTTAAATATGTGCTCTTATTATATCTACATATATAACTGTATTTTAATTCCATATGTTTCACCAAAAACTTAATATTTTATTGATTCCTTATTTTTTAGTTCATTACACATCCTCTTTTGCTTTTAGCAGCGAATTTGTGTTGAATCGAATTTAAGGAATTAAAGATATCTTAATATATAAAACAAAGTCGGGTTAGTTACACTATTTATAACTCGAGAACGGTCGGGCCGATTTTGATGATCTTTGATTTGTTGGATTTGTCTCCGCCCCGGAAAGGATAATAACTATTAAAACATCACACAAAATAACGAAAAATATAGTTATTAAGAAAATTATTTTCCCCATACATTTTTTATGGAACGAATTCTCATATTTGAAAGAGCTGCGGGCATTTTGTGATAAGTACCTATAATATTGAGTAGTGAATGAGTTCCAAAAATTCAAAAACGTCAAATGTCAATGCGCTGATTGTTTTACTTTTATTCTTTCAAGCATATAATGCTGCCTCTCTTTCTTATACACTTAACGTCAATAGTCGAAAATGAGACAAACGATGAACGTATGTCTCCACCCATCCAAAGGAAAGATGCAATAATTATAATAAAAATCCCTCACACGTATAAAGAAAATGAGAAGCAATTTTTTTTTAAATCAGGTCACACGTGAGGCCCCGAAGAAAATTATTTTCCTCTAGAGGATGCTGTGTGGAGGGTATTTTTAAGGAAGGGGAGGATAGGAAGTCTGGGAAGGAAAAGGGTATGAGGGGTGGGTAGGAATCTGGGGTCAGTGCATCCGGGAGTGACGGACGTTTGAATCCTTCCCTCCAACTGCAGTGCAAGGCGATGGGTCGAGAGAGTCCAGATGGAAAGATCAAACGACCCGGAAAAACGGCACCCTATGAACCCGGGCACCCCTGCTAAATCGCCAAACGTAGCGAACAACTTGGGGTGACCTATGGGTGACGTATGACAGAGGTGTTGGTTATCAAATAAATGGTTCCCGGGGCGGCGGCACCCACATCCGACTCCCAAATTCCCGTAAGTAAGTGGAAAAAAAATAAAATCACAAAAAATATAAATCCGTACACAATGCCATCTCTGATACTGACAAAAACAAAACACATTGATTATTGCTTCATTGTGTAATTATTAACTTAATAAAAAAACTGAATTTAATTCAACAATTATTGATTCTGAGGCGGTACGAAGTTCGTCGGGTCAGCTAGTTATTGATATACTTTAAAATTTAAATGGAAACCTTGGAAATATCTCATGGAACACTTTTTGTAGATTTGAATAAGAGGATGCACTTTATCAAAATTGTTTAAATTAGGTAGGAATATTGTTGTTGGGTATCTTTATTGTTATTTATTTTTCTATTATGGTCCTAAATTTCAATTTCGTTATTTTATTGGCCAATGACTTGAGTATTATTATCACTGTCATTTATAAATTTGAAAAGACTGTTTATAACGCTAATAAAAAAATGAAAAATATATTTTTTTCGTTATTTGTTTTTGGGATGTTATGCCGTGTTGCGCTACCGTGTTCTTTAGCTGACGTTTCGGACAGCGTTGCAGTGTCCATCATCAGGGCAGATCCGAAACATCTGTTGGATCTACCGGATCTGCCCTGATGATGGACACTGCAACGCTGTCCGAAACGTCGGTTAAAGAAGGAGGAAGCGCAACAAGGCATAAATCCCCAAAAAAACAAATAACGAAAACGCTTTTGGGCGTGAAAATCAATTAAATTTTGTAAAATATCATGAAATGAAGGTGAATTTTGATTCTTACTCAGTCAATTTGTCGAATGAATTTAATCTAACACACCTGTTGAACGCGGTACGGATTAAATAATTACAATTTCTATATATTCACCGTCATGATGGATGCCGAATTTTGATATTAGTTTTGATTTATGTTTTAGTTTAAAATGTAAACGAATCTATAGTGATAATATCACGTGTCCAATATTAATTTGCATACCTACTTACTATTTACAAAAAATTACAAGCTGTACGCCATTTGCATAGCATACAATGAAAATAAATTTGTTTTAAATTTTTTTATGTAATAATAATTCAAACTAACCAATGCTTCAGTCATTCCGTTAACAGCATTTCAATAGTGTATTTTTTTATATTTTCAATGGTTTATAATGGTTACAATACATAAAACACTTCTAATAATAGTAAGAAACTGTATAAACTGTACATGCTTATCGATAAATTATGTCATTGTGTAATTCTTTGTTAATGTTTGTTAATATATTTGTTAAAGATTTCCTTTAGTATTTATTAATGGTGGTACTTACCTAGTTCGAATTGAGGTGTTTCAAAAACTTTCATTGAATAAGAAGTATTCCTTTACAAAAACACTGGTACGTATAATAATTTTTATGTCATTTTGTAATATTACTTGAATTTCTGACTTACACACTAAATATTCTAGACGAGTCTTATATGTTATATACTATCTTCTTCTGTCCACATTTTATGTAATAATTATAAAGCCCTAATAAACTTAAAAGAAGTTTTAAAAGTTTTAATAATTCCTTCTTAAATATTCCACAACTCCACCAAACAAACTTCGAAATGTAACTGATTGTTGCGAAAGTTTGCACAATTGAAATCACCTTTGATTTTCCACCAATAATCGATTTATTTCGTGATTTTCACTTATATTGTTGTAAAAGTTCCCGCGAAAGGTTCCGGCCGAGAACATCGAGCGAACAGCGACCAACTTCCACCGGCGGCGTCAAACGATGCACTGAAACTTGGACGGAAAGGCGTCTAACGCTGGGACGACGTCGACTACGCAAAGCAAGCGCGTCGCGGCGCCTGCCGCCTACTCTTCTGATGGAATATGTGCCTAGCGATGTAATAGGATAGGAGGGATAATTACCCAATATTCTTTTCAAAATATTAAAGAAGCATTAGATAAGTTTGCTATATTATTTTTAATATACTTGGCTTCGTAAATGGAAAACACATTGACATATCCTTTTGCGCCTGGTTTATTGTGTTTGAATAACGTCTTTTGTTTATTTGCAAAAGAATACCAAGCCAAAAAAATTACCCTTTGTCATTCAAGTACCTATTATCACGATTTTTTTTCATGGCATTTTATAAAGAAAATTTATTTTCATCACTGAAAAAATGTATGTTTATTTATTTATTCAACTTCCGGAAATCAGCAATAGTATGTAAGCATTTTCTACCTGCGTAGTAAACGTATCAAAAATACAACCAATTATTTATTTTTCCTTTTTGAATTTAACTTGTAATGTGGAAATAAATAAAAATGAATTAAAGTTATGACAGAATTATATTTAAAAAGTATATAATGTATATGATTTAATTAAACAGGCAATAAAATAAATAAATTCATAGCAGCATTATATAAAACGACGACTGAAAATTTTTAATGAATAATTTCAAGCCTCAAAACGTGAAGACTCAGAAATAGATAAATACATCTACTAACAACGTAATTGTACGGCCTATTGCAAAAAATATCCCTAAATAAACTTATATAACTGAATTTTCATGGTACTGTAATATTCACTCTAATAGTATATTTTCTCATGGATCATCATAACTACAAGTGTTATAAAGGTAAATTGTGTGAGATGGAGTCTGAATGTGTTTAAGAAAGTAGTGATAAATCCAGTTAGATACATAGGTTGATCGATTTAGGTCTCAATTCTGATCGATTTAGGTCTCAACCTGTTTTTTTTTTAGTTCAAGTTCAGTTTCAGCAATCGCAAGAAATATTAAAGTTTCAAAATCAATTATCGCTTGTCTCTGGACATTTCAGAAACTCATTTAATACTTTTCTGAAAGTTTCCTTCCTGTTGAAGGCGCGGTATTGAAAAAAGGTATTTGATTAAAGCATTTCGGTATCATATTGTTTAATAACTTTTAAATTGCTGACCTACATATTTTTAAATGCTGATCGTGAAAAAATTGGCTTTGAAACGCATCACGCATTTAAACATGTGGTGTTTTATCTAGCTCGTTCCAGAGTTATCACCAATGTGAAAAACTTCTTCTAGTTCTTTATGTGCCTTATCAGGTCCCCCCGACGTTGGCGATCACTCTTGAAAAGGTCTCTCTGTCTTGCGCTGCCCGGAATAGCTCCTCCACACTTCTAATGCCGGTCCACTCTCGTATGTTTCGCAGCCAAGACATTTGTCTCCTACCAGGCCCTCGGCGACCCTCTATCTTGCCTTTCAATATTAAATGGAGCAAATGATACTTCTCCCCTCGAAGTATATGACCCAGATATGAAATTTTCTTGATTTTAATTAATGTAAGCAGTTCCCTATCTACTCTAGCCCGCCTGAGAATTTCTATGTTGGTGATCATGTCGGTCCATGGGACGAGCATTCTCCGGTGAAGCCACATTTCGAAAGCCTCTAACCTGTTCATGGTATTTATTTTCAAGGTCCATGTTTCACAACCATACAGCAAGACCGACCACACATAACATTTTAGCATTCTCTGCCTTAGTTTTAAGCTTATATTGTCATTGCAGAAGAGGGATTTCATTTTAATGAATGCAGTTCTTGCTGCTTCAATTCTGCACCTAATCTCTATATCTGGGTCAAGAGTCTTTGTGAGGATACTGCCGAGGTATCTAAATCTCTCCACCTTTTCGACATTACAACCATTTAACTGAATCATTGATCCAGAGTGATCTAGTCGTCCAAAAGTCATCCATTTAGTTTTATTGACGTTGATTGTTAGGCCCAGTTGTTCACCAGCATTATTAACAAGATCTAACAGGTCTTGGAGGTCACTGATACTGTCAGCTAGTAATACAGTATCATCTGCATATCTTATGTTATTAATGACAACTCCGTTGATCTTGAGACCCTTCTGGGTATTACTTAGGGCTCTTTTGAAGACATAGTTGGAATACAGATTAAATAATAGTGGCGACAGGATACATCCTTGTCGTACTCCACGCTGAATGGCGATTGTGAAAAACTATCATTCGTTATCTAAACGTTGCATAACAAATCGGCTTAGTGACGGTGCCTAAATAACCAGGTACTTCTTATTCACCCTCTGTCCTTTCCCAACATTATTTTATGAATAAACAACTTTACTACGGCTTCACTCGGAACCTTTTTTTCTTAAGATATACGTTTTGTGCAAAGATTTTCTGCTTTGTAGTCAAGATTAAAAACATAAATTTAAAAGCATTTGTCTTTTTATGGTTCCTTCAATCCAATTATTAAGGGAGTCTTCTCCGATAACCTCATTAAGGATTTGGTATCTAAAATTTGACATCAAAAGACATGGATATTGTTGCGTACATAATTAATTTTACTATATCATTACAACCCCCCACCCCCCCCCCCATGATATACATGATATGATGGCTAACAGTACCTACATTTTACTGCGATCATTATCATAATAGTATATATTAAGCTTTCATTAGATATAAAAAAATCGATTAATATTGTTATGCGTAGATGTAAAACTTCTGGTATCCTGGTTGATATTACAGCGCCCTTGAGGTGATTTTTCACGAAAACGGCGCTATATAAATTAGCCAAATATTATAAATATTATTATGCATCATATATTAATATAAATTGCTTTGCATCGTGAACAATAAAAATTGCTTACATCACCATATTTACATGAACGAAATATTTAAAGAAAGAAAGATTAGGGTATCTTTGCGTGTTTGTAAAAAACAAAGTGAAAAATACCATTGTAAAGGTGCTTATTTCAAAAAATATTTTTTTCTGCTTTCAAGGACGAGGTTATCCACATTTTCACGCGTTTTGTTCGTGTCAAAAATTATTTAAAAAATGGTTTACATTATTTGGTGAAAATGTATGGCTATATAGCATTTCCGTACCTACAAAAGAAAGAGGCTGTAATCTTAAATTACCGGGTATTCAGAAGAGCAATGATTTTGGTCATAATTTCTGTACTTTTTAATAGAATTTTATGTTTGTTAATATGTAGGTTTTATGACAGGAAGTTGTGTATTTTGGGTAAACAAAAACAAATTAAGGGTTTCGAAGAATAAACGCAATTCAAAAAGAGCAGACTTTAGCTTCATTAGTGTAGATTTGGAGCTTCCCGTGTAAAAGTTTTTTACGATTTCTGAGTTTCGCAAACTTGGCCCAACTAATTGAATAATTTTCCAATATCTTAAATTAACTCGTTTGCCAATTTGCCTAAATTTAATAAAAAAAAAAAAATTTGGATTTGGGAGCATGTAGTTAGTATCGTTTTGCGTGCCTGTCAATGGCACGCAGACATTTTGGTCGAAACTTGTATAAAATTCACCCTACAGAAAGGTGTAAATAAGTAACAGTTGTTACTACTATCGACCCTCATTAACTTTGACTCATGATATTAACATTACCGCTGATTATGAAACAATCTATCATAATCTCAAGTAGAAAGAAATGATATTACAATATTCAGAAAATTTTGATTTTTTACATTAGCTCCACATAGGCAGGAAAATAATTTCCCTCAGGGCCTATCTCATCTTTGGAGATGTTGTGTGGAGGGTTTTTTAAGGTAAGGAAGGAAAGTACGATCTGGAAAGGAAAATGTATGAGGGGTGGGCAGGAATCTGGGGATCAGTATGTCCAGGTGTGACAGGCGTTTGAATTCATCCTTCCCACTGCGGTGCAAGGCAATGAGACTGGGAAGTGCTGCCGGAGAGATAAAAATATCTCCCTCAGCCAGTCCTTCCAAATCCGGCCCGTGACACAGTAGGAGAGCAGACGCATCCGCCATCAAGACCAAGACAATCTCCACCACATCAACTCGGGCACCCCTGCTAAGCCACCAAACGTGGCGAACCACTTGGGGTGACCTATGACGGAAGTGTTAATTATTCAATAAATGGTTCCTGGGTCGATGGTACTCATACCCGCCTTTCAAATTATAGATAAGTAGGTACGTAAGGATATTTTTTAACATACTTGTTGGCCCCTAGTTTATTTTAGTACAGTTTGACTAACATTTTACGGTTTTACAAATCAATACGTAAATGACGTTGTAAACTGAAAACCGTTGCATTGGCCTAGAGCCTAGACACTCCAAACAAAAATATGTGATCTAATTTTATCAAACCAGTGCACGCTGTTTGAGAGTGAGAGCAAAAAGATTTTCTTTCTTTTTCTGACAATACAATTCGTATTAATTCAGAGCGTTCTTGCGAGAAATTGATAAACCAGTTAACAACGTTAGAAAAACTTTTCAAATCCATGGAAAAATATTTGTAAATTATTTTTCTGTTATTTTTCTGATACTTCCAAAAATTTCTTCTTTAAACAAAGAAAAGAAATGTTCACTGTTGATTGGAATCGAATTACATTTCTTCTTTTTTGTTTTGTTCAGCAATTTTGTAATCACAAAAAATTAAATACTTGGGGGAATAAGCCGTACGCATGAAGTTGTCGAAAAATATAAAAGCCTTAACTACTGTGAAATTTATTATGAAAATAATTTTATGGGGAACTAAGTACTGCCTTTAATGAAGTCTTGACATGAATTTGTGGTGCGTATTTGTTCTTTCGATGTTTTACTTTCATGTTGGTACTAGGAATTTTAAATAAATTAATGTGTTACCATTTTATGTATAATAAATTCACTGACCTTTTATTGTAAACTTGAATAATTAATAAGGTAGATTTGACATTGATAAAAAGGATTACTACGAGTAACTATTTTGTAACGATAACTTATATATTTTTTAGCGACTGGGCGTTACATAAACCCATTAGATATAATTAAATATGGAACATAATGTTATGTGAATTAGATACAAGATATTCGTGTTTTGCGTGGAGTAGTATTTGATCACCGGATCTGTTGCTATCAGAAAGACTGCACCAAACCACGGAGTTAGCAAAACAATCCTTTTTACATATACTTAAATTTCTATAAGCAACAATTATTAGCCTGAAACACTCATCAACATTGAAAAAATCTTCCAAATCAAAGGAAGATTTTTTCAATGTTGATGAGTGTTTCAGGCTAATAATTATTGCTTATAATAATTGTTACCCTTTGTGCTATGCATAAAAATCTTGTCTTAAACATTAGTTTACCAATAAAATAATATTTAAATTTCTAATGAAATAAAATACTTGACGGCTTACGAAGACAATTTTTTAACCGCGCAGCTCTTTTAAGTCATAGTTTATAATAATTTTTAAAGGATTTTAGTAACCTTCTTCTTTATTACATTGCCTTAATTGTGATTACAGTTTTTGTTCTACACCTTTATTTTATGTTATTTTGTTTTACGTACCTACTCACTTTTTTCAAATAAAATTACTAAATAAAAGATAATTAATTGAACCATTTATTGGTATTTTATTTAGAAAAGGTGTTTTTGTATAATTAGATTAGTAGCAGTTGAAGTATATCCTAATGGTACACGCTTTCGGAGTGTCTGGACCAAAGGCTTGGAATAAACTCCCCCCGGAACTTAGATGCATAACAAGCCCAACAGAATTTAGGTCTAAATTAAAAACGTACCTTTTTGGGCTCTCTTACCCTAAATAAAAATACCTATCGGAGAGTATCATAAAATTTTACTTTCGTTTTCAAAATACGCTCAATACAGAACATATTTTATATTATAGTTCTTAATTATGTCCTCTGCGTGCGAACTGTGTCTTAATTTCTCTAAATAAACAATAACAGTGTTAGTCTCTAGTGACCCTTCAGGTAAGTATGGTCTTGTATTTATTTTTTGCCTGTACAGTGAATTTTTACAGCAGCATCGCGTTCATTGGTCAAATCATTGCGCATGTGGTTTCGTATCGGTGATCGATGAACCATAACATAAGTTGTTGTTGTCTATAGTTGAAATAAGATTGTATAAACGTATTATAAATTTGTACAGCGCCCTTGGGGTGATTTTTCACAAAAACGGCGCTGTACAAGTCATCCAAATATTATTATTATTATTTACACAGTCACAGTAACAATGAAGTGAAGAAAAGTAAAATATGTCTTCCTCCAAGAAAAAAGATACTACTTGAAGTGAACTTATAAAGACTAACAGAGAAAAAAAAACTAATAAATGTGTGAAAATAATTATTTTTTTTATTTTTTCGATTGAAGTAGATACTTTGTGATGTGACAGTAAGGGTGGGTGGATTTCTTCATCTACCGTTACTGCTACTACTTCCCTTACTAGAGGAGCTCAACCAATTTTTTTCAACCCACTGTGGAAACAGAATGTATTATTTATAATACATGTTACTAAACTGTTATACTGCCCTAAACAAGCTTCGTTGTAGCGAAACCCGGTCGGCATCTTTAAATAGTATAAAATGAAGTTGCTCCCTCTGTCTGTGCGCTTAGATCTTTTAAACTACGCAACGGATTTTCATGCGGTTTTCACCAATAGATAGTGATGCATGAGGAAGGTTTTTAGGTATATATTTTGTAATAATTATTATAAGCAATAATTATTAGCCTGAAACACACATCTACATTGAAAAAATCTTCCGAGAAAAGGTACTGGCCGCCAACCAGTATCTTTTCTCGGAAGATTTTTTCAATGTAGATGAGTGTTTCAGGCTGATAATTATTGCTTATAATAATTGTTACCCTTTGTGCTATCCATAAAAATCTTGTCTTAAAAAACGTTAATTTATCAATTAAAAATAATAATATAATTTGTCAAGGTTTTGTGTAAATTGGTTGAAATATATAAATAAAGGGAGCGGGCTGGCAAGCGGGCAGAGGGCAGCGTGCTGGCGGTGTGGATTTGATTTAACAGATGGTGCTGGTAATAAAGGTTGGGTAATGGCAAGACGTTGTGTTTAGTTAGCCACAGAACGGTGTGGCCGGGTCTGCTAGTAAAGTACATAAAAAATAAAACTGGTGTTAACACAGTTATTGTTTTATTTTAAATTAAGTATTTAAATATATAGTTATTTAAGTAAGTTATATTACCAATTTATTTCTGTTTTTAAAATTGATATATTTTTAGGCTTTTTTTATTCCATGTAATTACATAATATAAATATCAATTACATTGAGTTATATTAACAGGTGTTTTTTTTTGTATGAATACTTCATAAGAGTCCCAGCTGTTCCCATCTGAAGTCAATGAGACTATGGCATCCTCAATTGGGGTATGTTGTGAGACTGAATGTTGTGGGAAGGGGCAGGAGATAAGGAAGAGGTAGGGGAAGAGGAAGTTGACCGGTCAGTGGTTGAGTGCATAGCGCTTGGGTCCCACCCGAGCGTTGCGTGTTCGATTCTTCGGCTGGCTTAGTCCTCCATCACAATACAAGCAACATTTTTCGGCCTTCTGTGGTGGTAGTAGGAGCTTTTCAAACGTTGTTGGGTTATTCATAACCCGGGAATGATTGTAATTAAAAAATAAAAAAAAAGTACTTGGCTATTCAGATCTAGTCACCAAACACGGCAAAAGCCATTTCAAATTAATGCAAACACATAGCAGCTTTATTGGTCCTCGTACATTTAATCTTCTACCAAAACACATTCAAATGGCAGATAAAATATCACTTTTCGTAAAAGAATTAAAATTATGGTTGAATGATGCAGATATTGGAACATTCTTTCTATAAATTATTTGTAAACTTTCATGTTTCACTTTTCAATACAATTCTAACTTTATTTACTTTCTTTACTATAACAAAAAATCAACAAAAATTATGTTTCACTATTTTATTTCACTCTTTTATTTTATTTTACTATAATGTTTTCACAAATTACTATATTTCTAAACCTTTAGTTTAAAATTTACATTTTTTACATATACTTATTGATGTATATATAGCAATCTTGTTTATATTACCCACACACAGGCAGTGCCTTAGTGGGTTCCCATTGCCTACTCTTTTCTATTATATATTTTACTTATTGGTAACTTTTACATTACTTGTACCTTATATTTACTCTTACTGTATGTAGAAATAATGCAAAATTACTTTTGTATGTATGTAGATACAATGGGAAAAAAAAAAAAAAAAAAAAAAAAAAAAAAACAATTTTTAAATTTTTAATGGTGGTCCTACACCAGGGTGATACTGAACCCACTCTGGAACGTGTCGCAAATATACTTTATGTTGTTTTTAAATAATTAATTGTGAAATAACACAAATTAAACAAATAAAATTTATTTGCCCACGCTGGGATTTGATCCTGCGACCTTCGGATTGCGAGTCAAGAGTCTTACCCCTCGACCATTCCAACCGTCATGTAATGTAGGAATACAGTTTTAAAGGTTGAGTAATTGTACCAATCCCTAATTATTCACAAATTTTTCCCTTTTCTCTGTCGGGTTGGGGACTCTTTACTTCATCGAGACGACTCCAGGCTTCCTTTTCTTACGCTACTTCAGTGAACTCAGTCCATTGCCGACCCACTCTCCTCGCAAATCTACTGCATTTGATTTCCCGAACTTCGTCTGAGGCAGCCAACTGGACCGCTTCCTTTCCCAGTCTATCCTATTTCTGGTGAATATTATTAGGTTTCGAAACTTGCACCAAAGGCTTTATACATTGGCAAAATATGATAAATTCTAAAATACGACTACCCTTTTTCAAAGCGCAAATTTACCCTTTTTGCAAATCGTAATCTTTATTATTATGCTCTTGTTGCATAAATCTTTAAACCACGCTAATCGGATGTGTTACATCAACACATGATGTGGTCTTGCTTTACTAAAATAACAAGAGTTTGTTAAATCTTGGAAGAACAATGCAAACGTATTGTTCACTCTCAAATAAAACAACATTGTCAAAAGCGATTAATTTTCAAACAATGGGGTAGGTATTTCCAAGTTATTTTATTTATGTTTAAAAAATTTAAGTAAAAAATTATGATGATTATGGCATTTTTGTTTCATTTTTATGTTGACGAATAAATTTTCTACAGCGAGTTAAATTTTCCCATTTTTGAATTATCGCTTAAACGATATTTTGGGGCGTGGCTATCGTGTGACGTCATGAGCGTGGACGCTCACTGACAGTGTTTATTTATGCTGGCCCAGCTGAGCGACGCTTGTGACGTCACAATCACATTTGCCAACCACGGGCCGTTATGATTTTGGCAGTTTTAGATCGCTTTTAAAATCAATGATATTGAATGAAAACAGAAAAAACAAACATTTTTAGTATTATTAATAAAATCAGAAAAATTATCTTTAAATATTCCGTACATTTTCAACAGAATACCTCGTTTGTGGAAATACCTTATTGCTATCAATATTATTTTTGGGTTGTTTGTTCTATTAATTCGATAACATATGTACCTACAGCAACTTAAAAAAAAATACAAATATATTTTGGCTTCTTCATTACCTATGGATGGAACCTATATTCTTGCTCTCATTATTTTTGCATGAAAAGAAGATAGTTTAACAATATTATTTTCTTTATAACCTTGATAAATGTAGTATTATATTACATAACAATTTTTGAAGTGAAACTTATTTAGCACCGTAATGATTCGAAACTCGATGTAACGAAAAAGCGACACTAAAAAGAGATAAACACATACATCGGATTAAGCCTGCAAGAGAATGAGATAGAATACTCGGTCACCTCTTTGTGCGGTGCTTTGTAGTCTCCCCACTCTTGTCTACTTTAGTTTTCTGAAGGTTTCACTTGAATCACGTATGAACCGTACACTTGTATTTTTTAAGTGAAACTTCTTTAACACCGTTGTGATTTGAAACTCGATGAAAAAGATTCAAAAACACGATACCTGCGATAGGATGAAATAGAGTGAAACCTTACACTTTTCAAAGCTCGTATTGGTTGAAATTGTGTGGTGAAGGTTTCATTTCTACCGCGTTTGAACTGCACTCGATTTTTTATAATCCATGTCTAGTCATTTCTTCCACCAACGTTTATTGAACATTATTAATTATTCGATATTTTTTCTTACATCAGATGAAAAATGTGGGACGAAAAACATGATGTCTCGCCTTACATTTAAGTCCTATAGTTTCAATACCCGCTATATCCGATTTTTTGAAAAAATTATCTGATTTATCTTGTTCACATTTTTCCAAGGAACAAGACTAACTTAAAATTGAGTTTGAAAACCTTCCTTATCACGACCAAAAATCATGTTAAAACTGCGAGTGAGAAACAAAACCAGCTACATCATTCAAGAAGTTACTATCAAAACCCGCTATATCGGAATTCACGGCGGGTGTACAAACACGCCCCTCAGGTCTGTTCAGTTTCAAAAGCCTCTATATCGTGAGTAAATAACGGGGAGAGTATCAAAATCCGCTATATCCATTTTATTTATCAAAATTATTAAATTATGCTAAAAATACAAAAAAAAATACTTTTCAAAATAACGTTACTCCATTTCATTATTCAAAAAATTGAAAAGCAATTATTTGTTTACGCTAGAGTTGTGACAGTTTTTTGTGGTTGTCTCCAAATCAACGAAAGTTGATATAGCGGATATAGAAACTGAACGACTCATTTAATACTCTATGAAATTCACCATGTTTACCAATCGAAACTTATTCTAGCTCCAAGATACAAGTTTTTAAACTATCGGCGCAAAATGGATAAACTTATGGTATAATTAATACCAAAATAATATAACAATTTTACACAGTTGTTAGCAAAGTACAACCACAATGTTTGATTTACACCCCACCGCGATACTTCAAAGCCAAGTTACTACATCCTACTCGGCATGTAGGTAGGTGCCTTCTTAAGTTTAAACATAACTTTAATTACCACAACTTTATTTATGTAAACACATAGTTAATAATATTATTTTATATATAAACTTAAGGTACCTTATTAAAAGTAATAACTTTTATAGTGAAAAAAGTGGAGAATCCTCTACCGTTTTAACAAAAAAGAAATGTAGCTTGAATGTTTACTTATCCTGTAATTTATTTTCATTTCACGACTTTTCGGTTGCTGCATTAGATCACCATCACTTTTTTGCTAAAAGAGCAAAGAGAGCGATTACTTTGATGAAAGCGATATTTTTACGCAAAGGGGGATAGTAATAAAGATAATTGTGAAACAAAGAGGGTTTTTAAACCGTAAGTCTTTATGATGTAACATCTTTTGTATAATAAACACCCCATTCTTAAATTGGACTTAAAATGATTCCAATCTATTTTGCGAATTAATTTGAACACAAGTGATAATTTAGAAAAAATAATAAATATTCTTTATTGAGGAAGAAAAATAGAGAAACAATTTCATTTAATTTTTTTTGATATGAAGTGTGCCCTCCCTTAATTTTTATAACTTCGTGTACATGGTTTGGCATAGAATCAATAGTTTGTTACAATTTTCTGATATTTGCGAGTCTCTAAACAATATCTGAATCACTGCCTCTATCAGCTTTGTTTGAAAAAAATTGATTGCACAAAAAAAATTGTTGTGCTATCAATTTTTCTAAGTTTTACTTTAACTATATCCCACAGATTTTCAGTTGGATTAAGATCCGGAGAGTTACCTAGCCGTTACGTGGTAAAGAGTTATCTGGTAACAATCTTAGAGCGTTACTTGGAGAAATATCCATTTAAAAAAATAAGAAACAACAAAACTTTAGTTAAGTTTACTTCTGCAAAAAAACTGTAATTCTAAAAAATAACAAAATTTAACGCTTTTTTTATGTTAATATCGAGTTCTGCAAGTATTTATCGATATTAACATATCAAATTTAAATTTAATTAAATTTCTAAAAATTAAAATGGAGTTCTACGAATTAAACACAAAAACAACTAATAAAAATTTAACGCGTCCGTAGCTTGGTGTGTCTCGTAACTCACCGATTGGTAGAACACAAACACAAAATGGCCGCTATTTTGATATTATGAATGTATTGCCAACTGCGAAAAACATGTGAATTGTGCTAATTATCACGTGTTCACATTAATTCACACAGTTCTGTATCTTGGAAAGGCATAAATTGAGCAAAAACTGTCAGATTGCATTTAATATATAAAATACTCCGATATTTAGCTGTATTGCTTTAAGAAGTTTCCTTTGTGAATAAAGCATTTTATTTGATATGATTTGAAGATTGACATAAAAATCTTAACTTAAGTTTCATGCCAAATGGGACCAGATGTGACCATATCTTTTTTCTGATAACATTTTGAGGTTTTACTCATTCAGTAAAAAATAGATATTATTTAACAGTATTATTTAAAACAACTGTTACCTAATGCAATAGCACTTTATCATATTATTTCGAAAAACATTTTGAAACCATTGAAAGCAAAAATATGACCGCATATAATATATATTTTAAAAATATAATGATATTTTTAGTCTTGCTTATAAATAAAGACGCAATTGTGTTTCTCTGTAACGAACAAAAGATTTATTAATACTACGTATTTACAACTCACAAACATTATTTTATTAAAAAGATATTCATTTATTTACCTGTAACGAACCAAAGAAACAACATTTAAAGTCCTTATTTCAGGTTTCTTTAAGTATAATATAAAATATTATTTTAATGAAATACTTCTGTTTAATGTTTTTCTTTATAACTTATTTGGTCGTTACTAAGATTACTGTAGCTAACATCACATCTGTCAGCAGTGACTTCTAGTGAGCCACAAACTAACTTGTCGGTAATACAAATTAAAGGAAAGCACTCATAAGCGGTTTTCTTTACATCTCCCCCCCTAGGTAGAAACAATCGCAAAAGAGAATGCACGCAATTGTTTATATACTAGCAAACACTGGACACAGTTTTGTAATGTGGTTGAGGTTTGATTCTGCTTTCCTGTGTCCGGCATCAACTTCATATATTGAATTTGAGATCTTCTTTAGAATTTTGTATGGTCCAATCCGCAATTCCTCCAATTTCTTCCTATTTAATCGATTTCCGTTTTCCACGTAGACTCTGTCTCCCACTTCAAATTTATATTCTTCCCTGTGCAGGTCGAATATTTTTTTATTGTAGTTGTGTGATTTTATTGTGTTTTTAAGAGCTAGTTCCCTATCTCTTTTCAGGTCTTCACTTGTATGTCTTGATTTTAATTCAAGTGGTAGAATATTCACATTTTCGCCTTCCAAGAGGTATTTTGGAGCAAACTTGGTGACTGTGTGTTCTGTTTCATTATATTTTTCTACACATTTCTGTGCAATCGTAGTCCATGCTGTTTTCTTATCATTTTCATTTATTTTACATCTTATCTTATTGACTAAAGTTTGATTTAGCCTTTCATTCAGCCCGTTTGAAAATGGTGCGTCCACAGCAGTGAAAACCATTCTTATGTTCTCCTTCTTCAGAAATTCTTTAAATTCTTTGGAATTTATACCAGGGTATTGGTCCGTTAATACCATATCAATGTTGTATCCTTGTGTCACATTTTTTATTAATTTTATAAAATCACTCGAGCTTTGATTTCTTGATGTGAAAATATAGGCATATCTTGTGAAATGATCAACCAGAAGATGTAAATATTTATTTGTTGAGCGTGACCCTCCAAAGCCTCCAATGGTATCAATAGATATAATTTAAAATGGGCGTGTTGCTGGACCTAAATGTGACATTAAACCATATTTTGGCTTCCTCCTTGATTTGTTTTTTATACAAATTTCACATTCATCACAAATTTGTTTAATTTTTTCGATGATATTCTTTGCTGTGTAGAATGGTGTTATTTTATTTGTCATCTGGGTTCTCCCAATGTGGCAGTAAGTATCGTGGACATTTGATATTAGACTTTTGCTAAGTTGTTCTGATAGTACAATTTTTTTGCTTTTTTTATTCTTTTTGTAGTATATTTCATTCTCCAATATAAGTTTTCCATTTTGTAAGTCTAGATTGGTGTGTTGGTCCTTTTTTATATCTTCTAGGTTTATCAAATTTACCACTTTTAAAAAATCATCAGTATTTTCATATGGTTCTAGAACTGGGTTTCTGCTTAAACAGTCTGCTTCTTGGTTTGATTTTCCTGGGTTATATTTAATGTTAAATTGATATTGGGATAAATAATACATCAAATCCCCTAGTTCTTCGTCAGTTCTAGCCTTTATGTTCATATTTTATAATGGTTTATGATCTGAGTAGACCGTAAATTCTTTTCCCATAAGCCAGTGCTGCCAATATTTCACAGCTTCTTTTATTGCCAGACATTCTAGGTATATTGCTTTCTTCTTTTTTTGAGCTTCAGTAAATTTTTTTGAAAAATAAGCAACCGGCTTACTATCCCCGTTTTTATCTTTTTGTTTCAGCACTGCTCCCACTCTTTTGATACTAGCGTCTGTGAAAATGCTTATTGGTAGTTCGGGGTCAAAGATATTTAGAAGTGGTTCTGAACATAACAATGCTTTTATTTTATCAAATGTTTCCTGACATTCTGTGGACCATATGAATTTCACATCTTTCCGTAATAAATTGTGTAACGGGTCCAGGATAATCGCACTGTGTGGCACAAATTTATGATGAAAATTTATTTTTCCTAGGAATTGGCTTATACTTTTTTTTGTTTCCGGAATTGGAAAGTTTTTGACAGCGGTTAAATAATCTTTCAGAGGTCTGATTGAATTGTTTTCTATTATGTGACCTAAATACTTGGCATATTTTTTTGCAAAAGTACATTTCGAAAATTTTAGTCTAAAACCTTCTGTAAGAATTGCCTCCATTAGTCTTGATATATGTAGCATATGTTCTTCAAAAGTTCTTGAAAAAATTATTATGTCGTCTATAAAATTTACTGCAAAACTGGAGAGTTTGTATTTTCTTATGATGTTGCTCAATATTCTTTGAAAAATGGCCGGGGCCGTCTTTAATCCAAACGGGAAACACGTCCATTGAAAATGACCTTCTTGTGTAACAAATGCAGTTTTATATCTATCTTGAATTTTCAAAGGAATTGACCAAAATGCCGAATTTATGTCAAAAGTAGAAAAATATTTACAGTTTACGGTTTAAACCATCAAATCCTCAATCAACGGAAAAGGTTGTGACTGAGGGACGACAATTTTGTTCAATTCCCTGAAATCTATACATAACCATGTTTTTTGTTCATCTTCTTTTTTATATGCCATAGTTACTGGAGCAGCAAATGGGCTATAAGATTCCTCAATTAAATTCTTCTCTAATAGTTTTGATATTTGATATTCTATTTCTCTTCTATCTTCCGCTGTGCATCTGTATGGACGTTTGTAACAGTATTTATCCACTATCAAGTCAATATGAGCTTCATAATGTTTTACAGTACCGACGTTATATTTATCTTTGGCGAAGACTGGTTTATATTTTTCTATCAACTTATCAATTTCTGATTGTTGATATAAATCTAGATGGTTTATTATCAGTTCAAATCCATCCGTGTTTATATGTTCATTGAAATTTATTTCACCTTTGTTTATGTTTTTGGTGTCTTGTTCTTCAGAATGTAAAAATAACCTTTCTTCAATTTTTTCACCTAGTACATCAGGAATGTTGATATTTGTTATATTTGATGTATCATTTTTTGGGTAGTTATTTTTTTTTTATATCCTCATCTCTTGAGGTCAGTTCTTCTGGGTTGTTACATTGTATAATCTTTAATTCTTCGTTTTGCATTAATTTGAACTTTTTTATACAATCCAAACCAATTAGAAAATCGTAATTAAAATGTTCATTATCTACTACAAATATGTCCATAATTCTTTCTATATTGAAGATTTTTATTTTTAGTGTTACCATACCTTTTGTTTTCTTCTCACCATTAATAGTCTTTAAGTTAAATGTTTGTATATCCCTTGTATATGCTCTTGGCTGTATCTTTAATAATTTTGCATTAATTAATGACACATTTGATCCCGAATCATAAATTCCAGAAACTTTTAAAGCATCATTTAATAGTAACTTGACTTCTAATAATGGTGGCACCACTAGTTTTTTGGATTGTTCTCATTCAGTTCAATTTCCAATTCAGAGTTATTTACCGTTTTTACAACTGCTTTTTGATTTTTCTCCTTAAACCAGCAATTTTCCTCAAGATGGTAACGTTTCCCTTTTTTCTCGTTAACACAGATTCGGCATGGTTTTTTTTCTTCAATTTCTTTGGATTTAGCGCCAGAATATATAATACTTTTTTTTCGTACTTATTCTTCCCAACAAGATGTTCCAATTTTCCTATTTTATTGTAAAGATCTTCCGTTCCTTGTAAAATTTCTCTGTCAATTTTATCAATCACATAATTAGGTAGGCCAAATGCTATGAGGTCGATAAGTGTCCCAGTA